>JAXGGA010002851.1:0-10000 GCA_038373865.1 Uloborus plumipes
TGAAACTTTCCTCGCTACTTTAAAGGCGAGCTGCCTTGGCGGTTATATATCATTATATACCGCTTCGACGGGGAGTAGTTTATTTAAATTTTCATCAATACTTTAAAGCCCATGCAACGCCGGGCCCCACAGCTAGTTTAAAGATAAATGGATACTTGTTTTTCTGGCAAGACAATGTGCTCTTGCATAATTCAAAATTACTTGAAGTACAAATTTTAAGCCCTTAAAAACACAACATATTACCTCTGCAAAAAATAAATGAATATTGAGTTATTTCTGCATGCTCTATAAGTTGAATAGTTTCTGAACATATCAGTGATCCCAAAGCTGCGCCGCCAAATACCACCTGCTCCAAGATGCTCCAAAAAGTTTTTTTTACCTCTGCATTTATGATGCTACAAAGTTAGTAAAGCTAGAAAAAATGGTGTTCTTAAATTGAATTTAGAAAGAATGAGTTTTGAAGTATAATTACATGCATAATCAAATGAAAATTTGAAGTAATTTCCAGTGAAATTCTTCCCAATATTAGTTAAAAATTGCTAAAACTTTGTACAGTTATTGATTTATTTTGTACTCGCTTCAGGTTGGATCATTGTTATTAACAGAGCTGCTCCTTAAAAGGCCATTTTTCTGCTCCAAAAGGTGCACCCAAACACTCTGAAGCCATTGGGATCACTGTGATATGTAATTTAATTAAAACATATTTGGGACATGTTTTCTCATTCACCGTTAATATATAAAAAATTTCCCAACTCTGTATTCTCACAATTTTATGAAGGGGAAAAAAACAGTTACTTACAGTTAAAAATGAATGGTAGTTTTAGTATTTGAGTTGTGTTATTTAGTACAAGAACAGTTATCAACCTCACACAGCAAAGGTTTTTTTACGCGATTATATGCGAATGTATAATATGTGCTGTTGGACGGGGGGGGGGAGCATGACCCCTCCCTTAAGCCGCAAAATATAGCACAAAACTGCCTTTTGGGGACTTGAAAGATACTTGTTCCAAAAGCTCAATTTTTAGTTTCAGGAAAAAAACAGAAGTGGAGCATATTTCTAAACCTCTTGATAGGTTTAAAACTCAAACTACTTATTTATGATATTTATTGTTCTAAACGAAAAGAAATCCGAAAGTTACACGTCACAAACAATTGATGCAAAAAATTGATTATTTTTAGTAAATGAAGGTTTCGAGTTCTCTTCCAGTTTTTCGAAACTGAAGTGAATATAAAAAATTAAACTTTTAACAATTAAATATAATGCTTTCTTTTTTGTAATTAAAAGAATTCTGAAGGTTTGGAGGTTTTCTCAAGAAAATTTTTTTAACTCATAAAAGTGTATTTATAAGAATCTTTAGTGACGCCGGGTAGGCAGAGCGGCAAGGATAGCTTAAAATTTTATTTTTAGAATTTTTCGTGCGTGAGTCACCCAAACAGTTCCCTAATTAGTAACTTTAGCTTCTTGTTATCGTTACCAAACATAGTTTTAAGATTACTTTCTTTGATGTTTAATGGCAAAAAATTCCCGAGATCCTTCAACATCACCAAAGATAACAAAAAGTAGACTGCACTTTTAAAAAACTAGGAAGGTGGCTCCGACCTCCTTTTGTTTTAAATTTACTTAATTTAAAACGAAATTAACCTAAATTTAAGATTTTTATCGTAAATTTTGAAAATTCCTCCCAAACCTTACCAGAACTGTAAAATTTCGTTTTCAACATTTGAATTTCAAAAATTTTCTTTAGGGGAACCCCCACCGCCGTTTTTCCTCTGCCGTTTTATAAATTCACCCTATTTCTGTTTTTATGTTTATAAATTAAAATTCCATATAAAAACTTGAAAGGAAGTGACTTCAAGACTTAACGCCGCCACAGAAGAATCAAGGATCCGGCACTATTTTTAACCGACGAAAAGACGGAGGAGGTTCTCTGGTCGACCGATATATTTTTTTTTTAATGTATGACCACACATAACTTTTTACTGAATATGCCGATTTTGATAAAAAAAAATTTTGTTGGAATGGGTACACCTCCCTGGTGGTCCCATGATGAGGGGTTTAAGAACGGAATCCTGGAGAAATTGAGGGAAATCTTTAGAATTCCGTTCATGCGCACCCTCTTTGCACACTCTTGCGATTTGATGTTTATTAGGTCACAGTAGCTCGCCGATCGAGTGGCCTAGCGGTAAGACGTTGGGCTTTATCATTGTAACTTGCTAAGATAACAATAAGGGGAAGAATAATAAGAAGCATTTTGAGCTGTATCAAAAGTAGAACGATGCTAATTTCAAATACATAGCCTAGTTGAATGTGTCAAAACAGGGCCTGATTACTGAATAGGCCGCGGCCTAGGGCCCCCAGATGGCAAAAATTGCTGTAGTCAATGCCTAAATTTGTTTTATCGTATGCCTGAAATTGTAAAGCCGAAGTATACAGGGGACCCCAAAAAAGTATTCGGCCTATAAGGCCCCATGGTATCTTAATCGGGCCCTGTGTCAAAAGGATAGCAAATGCAAGTTCTAAATTGAGAACATCGGAAAGTTCCCACCCACAACCCTTTTGTATGGTGGAATGGTTGGCTAGTGCTAAACGCGGTTTTCAAGGACGGACAGTACAAGCTGTTACAAGAGTGTTTACGTTCAACTCACTTCTTCAACCTTTGACCTTACACCATATTACAGTCTAAAATTTTTTCGTGCGACCTCCGCTGTATCTGCGCACGCGCGAAGTCTCCTCGGACTTTTGCTCGAAATAGGGGGGAAAGCAACGAGGAAGTAGAAAGCGAACAAAAGCTGAAGGCATCGGGTAGTGCACATCCTAAACCTATCTCCCCTTTTTCAGATGGAAGCGTCCGTGGCTCCCAGGCGCACAAAACGCTAACAGACAGTACCAGTCTTCACGCTTTTTTGCACATTCAAATAAGAAGTGTCATACTCCCAGTCCTAACCTTCGAAAAAAAGCCTTATTAACCGACGAAAAAACGGAGGTTCTCTGGAAGACCGGCATATTTTTTTTTATGTATAACCATGCATAACTTTTTATTGAATAGGCCGATTTTGATAATTTTTTTTCTTTTGTTGGAAAGGATACACCTCTCTGGTGGTCCTATGATGCGGGGTTTAAGAACGGAATCCTGAAGAAATTGAGGGAAATCCTTTAGAATTCCGTTCATGCGCACCCTCTTTGCGCATGAATTGAATTTCAAATTTCACGCGCACACTTTTGCGATTTGATGTTTATTAGGTCACAGAAGCTCGTCGATCGAGTGGCCTAGCGGTAAGACGCTGGGCTCTCATTCGCAAGAGCTTGAGTACGATCCTCGACGGAGTCAGTGGATTTTCAAGCAGCAGAAAAAAAATGCACTGTCTACGTCAAACGATTATGCGGCATGCAAACCGCAGTTTTACTGATAGAATATATTTAGTCCCGAGTACCGTTGTTGTATCTACTGTTGAGACACATGAATTCAAAGCTAAAAATACGGTGTTTTGCATCATTGATGTAAAATTTATTTCACCTAGTCCTACAATAAACTAAAGCGAAACATGTGATGCACTTACTTAACATCAGAGGGTCTAAAAAGTGAAAAATTTGCGACATCTCCGTGAGTTTGCGTCTGAGCGGAAACCAAACTATAACACAACAACAACGGCTGCCGGGCGAGTAGTTCAGTCTATTGCCGCTATGTTGCATCACTATATAGGGAGGAAAACTTCAAGTGGCCACTTTGCCCGCAGTGGCCACTATGCCCACCCTTCCCCTATTTAACTTGTGAGAAACAGATTTAGCAAAATGATATACCCATTACAGGTTTTTGTACGCAGTAACTAACAAGCGTTCTGTTTTTAGGCTACTGGGTATTACACCGTCCCAAAATTGTATGGTGAAAAAAAAATTTTGGAATTTGAACTGGCATACCTTGCATTATTGTGACATTTGGTATAAATAACTATCTTGCAAAATTTTAAGCTATTTGAAGACTATTAAGTGACAGCTCAACATCATTAAATATTTCAAAAACCTAATTTATTGAGTAATTATTTTTTCACCAAGTTTTATGAAATTTACTCAATACAAAAGCATTTCTATCGATGCTTTTCTTTTAACAATATGCAATAATTAATTTAATAATACATTTTTTGCTAAAATTACTTTTAAAAAATTTTATACACTAATGCTGCTTATTTTCCGTGATGTTCCAATGTTTGAAAAATGAGCCGATGTTGCTCGTTATTAGTAAGTTGCAAATTGAAACCACTTGCTAATTTAATTGCTTGCTTGGCACAATCATTTACTACCTTCAATGCAGACAGGCCAGTCATTTAGGTGGGGGGGGGTCAATTGCCCCCCTCCTCCCGGCTTTGAGAATTCAATGTATTTACATTTAAGTGGGAGTGGTTTTTGTTGTTTTCTGGTGAAATAGCATTGTGCTTTTACCCTTTGCCCCCCCCCCCCCCTGGAAAAACTTGAAATGACGGGCCTGAATGCAGACACTATTTTACACTAAAACACTATAAAAACACTAAATTAGAGATATAAAACCAATTTCATGGAGGAAGGCAGTGTTCCGTTTACCTAAGTTGGCGATTAAAAATAACAGTTTCAGAGTTCTGAAAACACTGAAGTTAACAATAACTGATAAAATTTAATGTAGAAAACATTCTGCTTTAAACTATATTATGCTTAAAATGTACAAATTAATAAATAAACAATAAAAATATTTTTTTTTTAATATTTTTTTGCATCATGCATATTTTGTACCGAAAATAGGGCATAAAGATGATTTTGGGTGCTCATGAGAGGTCTGTTAATCTTAAAATATTTGGCTAAAATTTTTACCACACATTTAGAATGTCATTTGGCACAACTTGAGTGGGTATGCACATTGATTTTTGAAAATTATTTTTTTTGGGACGGTCTACTGGGCATAAATGGGTTAAATATGTAATTTGTGACGATCTTGAACAATATTAGATTGGGCTCTGGCCCAAACATTTTATGAAATTCTAGCTCAAGCATTAGAAGACAATAGTACAAATTTATGTTTTGTCATTTCAATTTTTAATAGTGGCTAAGCAAAGGCAGTAAGTTAATTTTATATTTGACCTATTAATTAAAAAATGTTGCAATATTAGCACGTTTATGATATGGAAATGTTTTGGGTAAATATTAAAAATAAATTTGTATTCTTTTCATTCTAAACTAGCTGCCAGGGCAGCTAGATTAGCTTCCTGCGGCATGTTGATACATAACGTCCCCCTTCTCTAACTTTTACCTCATTCTGAAGTTATATTATTTGATATAATTTAATGTTCATTCGATTTCAAGATATACCACGCACGTGGCCCGGCGTTGCACGGGCACTTCGTGCCCTGAAAGTAGTGAGGAACATTTCAAGAAACTACTCTCCGCCAAGGCGGCTCGCTAACAGGCGTTTCACGCCTTTACTTTTTTCCATATAAAAAATCATTCGAATTATTGAGATGCTTCGCGTCTTCAAGATGGTGAGGAAAGTTTCAGTAAGTTCAGCTCGCTCAAAGGAAAAAAGCAGACATAGATACTCAGTTTTAAAAATAAGTAGATGGCTTTTCAACAAATGAATGTTTCAAAATATTACAAGCAGCTAGCGATAAAAATACTATGTAAGTGTCCCGCTTACGAGTTTCGTGTTTGATTTAGTTAAGCCTTTATTCAAAATTCTCATTATCATTGTTATCACTGTTTCATAGCAACCACGTTTCAACAATGGATTTCATATTTAATCATTTATTAGGCTTAATCGCTTTAAATTTGACTACTTATTAATTGATATCTTCGCTAATTAAAATCGTATAATTATATAAATTGAAACTAATGAAGCCTGAAAAATTACCTATCTATCGGTACCTGGTTCGACTTTCAGTTCAGTGGCGTTCAGGAGAAAGAAGCGTGACATAGATAGAAAGAAAGATAGAAAGATACTCGGTTTTTAATATAAGTAGACTAGCTGCCAGGGCAGCTAGATTAGCTTCCTGCGGCATGTTGATGCATAACGTCCCCCCTCTCTAACTTTTACCTCATTCTGAAGTTTTATTTGATATAATTTAATGTTCCTTCGATTTCAAGTCATACCACGCACGTGGCCCGGCGTTGCACGGGCACTTCGTGCCTTGAAAGTAGCTAGGAAAATTTCAAGAAACTACTCCCCGCCAAGGCGGCTCGCTAACAGGCGCTGCACGCCTTTACTTTTTCCTGTATAAAAAAATCATTCGAATTATTGAGATGCTTCGCGTCTTCAAGATGGTGAGGAAAGTTTCAGTAAGTTCAGCTCGCTCAAAGGAAAAAAAGCAGACATTGATACTCAGTTTTTAATATACTCGTATAAGTAGATGGCTCTTCAACAAATGAATGTTTCAAAATATTACAAGTAGCTAGCGATAAAAATACTATGTAAGTCGCCCGCTTATGAGTTTCGTGTTTGATTTAGTTAAGCCTTCATTCAAAATTCTCATTATCATTTTTATTACTGTTTCATGGCAACCACGTTTTGCAATGCAACAATGGCTTTCATATTTAATCATTTATTAGGCTTAATCGCTTTAAATTTGACTACTTATTAATTGATATCTTCGTTAATTAAAGTCGTATAATTATATCAATTGAAAGTAATGAAGCCTGAAAAATTACCTATCTATCGGTACCTGGTTCGACTTTCAGGTCATTGGCGTTCAGGAGAAAGAAGCGTGACATAGAAAGATAGCTAGAAAGATAGAAAGAAAGATAGTTAGAAAGATACTCAGTTTTTAATATAAGTAGACTAGCTGCGTAGCCCGGCGTTGCACGGGCTGTAATGTAGTGAAGGCAGTTTGAGAAAACTACTCGCCACCAAGGCGGTTCGCCTTTAAAGAAATGAGGAAAGTTTAAACAGTTTACTCGCCGTCAAGGCGGCTCGCCTTTACAGTAGCGAGGAAAGTTTCAATTCACTACTCGCCGCCAAGGCGGCTCGCCTTTAAAGTACCAAGGAAAAGTTTAATAAACTACTCCCCGCTAAAGCGGCTAGCTAAAAAGCTTTCCTGCATCAAAGAATCAATCGAATTATTTGCACATGCTTCCTCAAAAATAAAGACGATGTCAAGTAGCGCATACTTAGCACTCTCCCTAAATTGCAAATAAAATTCCTTTCCAAAAACAATTATTTCCAAACCGCTTTCTTCCGGTAAAAATAATTGCAAAATTCTAAACGCCGTACGTTCTTTTAATATTTGGATCGAAGCCAGAAAAAGTCCCTTCTAAAAACAGCAATTGCAATTTTATTTAAAAACACATTTTCAAAATGGTACCTGAGAAAAAATATGTCATTAATAATTAGAATAAAAACAATTGTTAGAACTTTGTTAGAACACGTATTTAAAATGACAATGGAAAAAAATAACACTCTTTCATTTTAAAAAGTTCAATTTAATTAACGTTTTAATTTAGGGCCGAATTCAAGTGAAACACCATTGCAGTCGCTTCGAGGCGATCGCATATTGCAACCGCTACTGTAATAGTCCAGTCAAATTAGGTCATGAACCGGACATTCAAAAAATACAATTGCCACCTATGCCAAGTTGTTCAGTATGATAAGGAGATAATGTATAAAAAAGTCCCACGAATTTGAGCGTCGGGTTTGGGAGTTATGGGGGGGGGCGAAGAAGGGGCTTAAAATGCTGATTATTGCTTTATTTCAGCTCTATCTCAATGACTTCCTTTGCACGAAAATGTTATTATATATAAAATTAAAGATGTTACATATTTCTTATGTTTCAAGTAATATTTTTGCGTCAGTCCGTTCTTCGTGGGGGGCGGGGGGGGGTGCCCCCCATTTTTTTTTTTTTTTTTTTGAGCTTTCCACTTTAAAAATGCAAAAGCATATGCGCAGATTATTTTAATGTTTTTATATGCCATATTTGAATACATCCCCCCATCCCCCCCCCCAAATAATGGAAACTATTGACCAGATCGGAGCAAATCCCAGGATTTTGCAGCGTTTTTGATACATTTCAAAGTTTATTTCTATCAAATATTAATCCAGATAAAGTTGAAGGGAGTAAATTAAATGTTTTTGAAACATGATTTAGACCATCTGTTTGATATCTAAAGCCCACTGTCAACATTAGCGTCACTCTGTGTGCCTACCTGCCTCGCTGGTAAAAACTGAAAACATAGCTGAATTAAAGTAAAACAAACGACAGAAATCTTTTAGTTTAAAAACTGCCTCTTTTGCTAGATGAAGTCTTTTCTTCCTCTTTTCCTACATCATAAATGAATAATTAATTTGGAGGACAAATCTCGTAAGTATTTAACACATACACATATTAAAAATAAAAATTATTTTAACATAAAAACTTAAATGATTACACATTTTTTTTACCTTTTCACTATACTTTGAAACATTGCTATGAGGTGACTTTTTCATTCAACACGTTATTTTTGCTCAGGCATCCATCATCAAACCATATCCCAGATGACCATAGGAAGTTCAAGATGAAAGAGGGAGCAGCGGATGAATTTTTTACAAGCTAATTTTGCAATGGGAGGGCTTCAATTTTGGCATAACCACATGCACTCGGGCGCTGGTAAAACAACTTGTGTGAGACAACAATTTTCTATAGCTTTAGTCAAAACAGCTGTTCGAGGAGCTTTTGAATCAATGTGAACGGCTGTTCGAGGGGTAAAGCACATGATTCCTCCCATAGCGTGGTACATATTGTGACCATCAATAGGCTAAACGTTATAGTCCGCGTAATCAAAAACAAACTGAATATAGCCCTTCTCTAGATTGATGTCCTCGTTACAGATCTTTCAAATCCTATTACTTCACTATATGAAGAGCCCAAACCCCATTTTTGATATTACATTGACAAGTAGCCTTGATACAAATCTCCTGTGTAAGTACACAGCTGTACCGAATTGAATAGGATATAGAAAGGAACGTGGTCTTGTTGAAGAAATTATCGAATGAGAAATAGCAGTCACTTTCCTATCAATAGCTTTTTTAATTTCCTTCGTTTGTTTTTTAGGCTTAATAATCTGAGAGATCAGTAACTGGAGAGATTCTGGAATCAACTCTGGGTTTTCGTTTCGTATTTCTTTAAAAGAAGGAAACTGGGAACAATTATAAACTTGATTTTTTATGTCTCGTCTTATTGAGCATGGCAGTTGTTTCAATAATTCTCTTTACCTCTTCAGCTTTATCTGTGTACCATTTATTGAAAAGTATTTTGGACACTGTCTCATTAAAATATATTCACACCTGTAATGGTCGTGACATTAATACTGTCCCCATAGTGTTCCACGAGTTTTCTTTTCAAATGTTTGTCATGGTATGGCTCTACACAAGGATTTAGCCGGCAAAATAAATCAGTGAGCTCCTTGAAAGTGTATTGGCATTCATCGTTCTCTTCCAAATATTGGCACCACTTTTTAAAAGTATCTGCTCTTGACGAGTCTTTCCTTGATCCACCTCTATTTGCGGCTTCTGCAGACTTAGATACGTCAAGTTTAAACATGGATAAACCGTATTTGTGGTATCTTCCATCTGTTTGAACTAAGTCCATCGTGTTTTGCAAGTCTGAAAGTACTTCTTCTCCCCAGGAATCGTGTCTTTTCAAGTCATCCTCGCGAATTGCATTAATATATGCTATAGTTTTTGCTTCAAACCAAATTTCTTTGGTTTTATTTCTACACTTGGATACATCTATGCATTTTTTTCCGCACAAAAAGTAAAGTGATTTGAAGTCAAAAGTGGATCTGAGAGGCTTCTGTACTTAACTACTTGCTGATGCAATACTAGGTGGTTACAGATTTCGCGTGTAGTTCTTGCGGCATTTTAAATGTACTTCAGTTACATTCCTATTCAGATAAGCGTCTTTCGCTCCATCCTCCTTAATTTCACCATCGTTTGGCGCAGTATAGCGTATGAAGGCTCTTGTGCCAGTAAACCCAAAGTAACCAACCAACCAACCAACCTTAATTTCACTG
>JAXGGA010002851.1:15000-113478 GCA_038373865.1 Uloborus plumipes
TTCTTTGTTTATTTCTTTCTTTTATTTTAGTTACTCATTCTCTTTTTTCTTATTGATTTATCTTTTTTATTTTCTTAGAATTTCTATTCCCTCTTTTTTTTGTTTTTTCTTTTTATTTTATTTATTTTTGTTCTATTGTTTTAATTTTGTTTATTTTTATTTTATTCTCTTTACAATTTTCTTTTTTGTTATTTTTGTTTTATCAATCATGGAGCCCTGTTTTATTTTTACAGTGCTTCTTTTTTTATGAAATAAAAGAGCTTAATATTTAGTGCGTATGCAAATAAATTGTGAAAACAGTAAAGGACGTCAATAAAAGAAAAGCTCTTTCTTTTTAGTGCAATCCTATTGAAATGTACGTTTGCTTAATGTTGCAAAAAAACGTTCATGCTTTTAAATGTAAGATTCATCTGCGGAATAAGTGCTGTTTCTCTCCCTGTCTTTTATTATTGAAAATATAGTTACACAGGGGGAAAACATAAAAACCGATTTTTAAAATGAAAATAAAAATGAAAAAAAAAAAGAAATGGACATTAGCAGTGAGCCAAAATTGCAGACTTTTTGTTGCGTTGTAATTTTTTGAGTAGTCAAAATTGTTTATTACTTTCACTGTACCATTGGGGGATTCCATTTTAATAAAAAGCATCAATTGCTGTCAAAATAACTTAAATAAATGTGGGACGCCAAATATATTAGATCCTTGATTCACTGCATGAATTTTATGAAGAACATTGACTTTACTTCTATAAAATACAGTTCAATTTTGAAGATTTCCAAAAACAATATTTGTATAATTTGTGTGCTTCCTTCTTTCCTTTTTTTTTTTTTTTTTTTGCTCCGTAACGGACGTATTTTGCGAGATACCTCCGTTATAGAGAAAATATTATTTTTTAATTTTTATTTATTTATTTATTTTTTCGTTCTTTTTTTTTTTTTTTTTTTGGAAATCCTAAAAATTTAATTGCATAAAACCAGGTTCTTCATTAAATTCTTGAATTAAAACAAAGATTTAACGGATTTCAAGTATTTGTGAGCTGCTTTGTGGAAAACTGATACGCCTGCATTAAAATTGCACTACTATTCGGGTCTGCTACCTCCTGTTAATTGCTTTGTGATTGGTTAATAATGTGTCACGTGATCTAATGCTTTCTATCGCGACGCTAAAAATGCCCATCTAGAACATTTTAAATGGCAGTCAACTGGCAGAATTATCATATGTATATTTGCTGGAAGTATTACAGAAGCAGAATTAATACTTGAGTTTCGTATCGAGCTTTCATCAATAATCCACCAGAATATTAACTAATGTCTATCCGATTACAAGCAATGTCATATTTTCAGTTAAGTTGTTCACTTTTTGAATTCGAATTTCCATTTTGGTTTCATAGACTAGTGCTTAATGCTTAGAATATTTAAAATTCTAAGCATTTGTGGTTTTTTTTGTTTTCTGGTGAAATTGTGTTGTGTTTTTACCCTTTGCCCCCCCCCCCCTGGAAAAACTTGAAATGAAGTCCCTGGAACTTTATTAAACTCTAATTAAATTATCATAATCTATTGATAATCATAATACTTAGTGAATATGAGGATACATAGTACATAAGAGATTATACATAAAATATACTTTAATCATAGGGTAGTTAAGTCCTTAATCTTAATCACTAGCTAATACATAACATATAATCTGACATTTGGGATGCATCCTGGATATAACTATATCGCAACTGGCTTTGGATCGCTAATCAGAGCTATAATGAGAAAAACGATCCAAGTTATTCACATGAGCATTTTTTAAAGAAAACAAAATTAAATTAATTGTAACAAGGTGCTGGAACTAGGTATACTGCCCTAATGAAAGATTTGGAAAGATTCCTACATTGTTTTAACGTCAACATTTATTGTTAAATAACGCTTTGAATTTTAGAATAAAAAACTCAATACTCATTTTACAAAATACATGACAGTATTATAGTGGTGCTCAGTTAGCATGACAGATTGATAGATATAGACTGGTATACAATTTTTTTATATTAGTAAGCTTCATCTTCTCAGTGGTATTTCTTTTTAAATAAGCAATAATAAAATCAACGACCATCGTCAAGCCTGTTAGACAATTTACAGACTTATAACGGAAATTTTTTAGCTAATTGTTTACATTCATAAAATTCGCATTCAACTCTTAAAAATTAATGTTACATTCTCCACTTTCCTAAGTAACGAAAACGGACAAATATTTCCTTCTCAATGGCATGGTTTGGAATTCAACTTAAAGGAGAGCTTTGAATTTTCCAGAAAGTATGCTTCGATGTACTTCATCTTTGTAGTGAATTTATTTCCTATCCCTGTGAAAATCCCAATTGATTTACTAATGAGTCATGAAATGTGTTAGGGTCACGCAAACATTAGAATGCATTCGTTTCCTATGAAGAATCTAGAAGACGATTCAAGAGGGGCAGGTGATTTATGAGGCGTGGAAACAAAGATCGAAAGCAGAGAATCTATCTTCTAGAACTCTTAAGATTAATTGATCGGATTCATGTAGGAAGAAATTTTATTTCTGAAAAATGAATGAATGTTTGAACAAATTTTGTTTTACGTAGAACAGAGAAATTTCTCTGAAATTGAGTAGAGCATAATAGTTAAGCCCAAAACAACTTTTATATTTAGGAGATTTTAACGGGAAACGTGTCAATAAAAAGTGTCTCCCAAGTCGTAAAATATTTTCCAGAAAACACAAAGTCTATTCTGGAAATTCACAAAATGCAATAAAGCCGAAATAAAACTGCGAGGTTGGTACCCGCACGAAATCATCCCGCTTCTTCACTGAAAAAAAGGAATGTTGTTTTTACAGTATAATACAGCCAATTTTACAGCAATAAACTGCAAAAATTGCGCAACTTTATAGTAATAAACTGTAACCCTGCTAATTTAACAGTTTATTACCGTGAATTTTGCAGTTTTGAACTGGAACCTTAGCTGCCAGTATTATTATACTGTTGTGTTTACAATATAATACTGGTACATTTTATAACAATAAACTATAAAATTTCTAACTTTAAAGTAAGAAGTTAGCTTTATGGTTTATTACTGTGCATTTTACAGTTTTAAGTTGGAACCTCGGCTGCCAGTATTATACTGTAAAGTCAACAGTTCATTTTTTGCAGTGTGGCTGACGACATAACCTCTCCCTCAAACCCTCTTCTCACAGAAATTAAACAAACGAAGACGGTTAGTAAGAAAAATGATGATTACAGTCCAAATCTAAATGTTACCGTTTTCGTTCTTTAATAGTGCCTGTCTCATCTTCAACGAGAGGACATCTACTTCCAACTCGGTCATTGGCTATTTCAGATAGATGAGGCCATAACAAGAACTAGACTGAAGCCTGTAGGTGTATCAGGATTGTTGGTACATTTGCTCTTATTTTACAAGTTGATCAGCATCATTTCTTGCGGGCTGTCTCTGATGTGCTTAATTTGATTTTTATGGTGAAAAATGAAAAGATAAATTTCCAAATACGTACATATACCTTAATAGCACTGTTTTTACGCCCGCTGACCCCCCCCCCCCTCAGAATGGTTTGTAATTTTATAAGAAGCACTTCGAGTGAAATTATCCGCTTTAAAAAATCTTACTAAAATACACGAAACAGTTTGAAAAATATGACAATCCTGCTCTTGATGAAATGATCCCTCATATTATGCAATTTATACAAAGTTTCGACTAAAAAAATAAATTAACAACAAACTAATTCGAAATTTAAAGAAAAACTCACCTGTACTCTCGGCTCCAAGTAATATTGCACCAGCTGTCAAATCTGTAGATGCTATGGGGTCTCATGAATGTGAGGCAGCTACAGATACAATTTCTTTGACGAAACGTTTTTGATGTCTAGGGGAAACATGTGGCTAGCTTTGAGAAATGTAAAAACAGCGTTTTTGAAATACTTTAAAGCATAATCCGACTGATATATATATTTCGCTCATTTTGAAAGACATTTTTTGTTTGTAAACGATAATGTAAGGTCGTTTAGTTTTAGGCTACTTGTATCAAAAGTTCAGAAAATGATGAGCAAAAAGTAACAAGATTGAACTGAATGAAATATTTTTAAATTGTAAACTTATCTTTATTTTCCCATTTTAATCATTCCCAAAGGCAGAAAACGTTCAGAAAAAATAAAAATGTCTCTGCTTACTAGATTTCAAATGACAATTGAATTTTAACCAGACTATGAATACTAAACCATGTTATTTTTACTGAAACACTATTTTTTGCCAAAGCAATGAGTCTGGAAGTTTGTTTCTTATTTTTAATTAACTTATTATTTTTATCGTTGCTTACATTTGCGTAAGAGCAATTCCATATTAGATCAAGCATGAAATGCTATAAAACCATCATGTTTATTCAGAATTATAGCCGTTAAATGAAGGTTAACTACTAATATAACAAAATGATTTTGCCTTGACTTTTTTCTTTATAATTACAATTCCACTTAAAATTGGTCATTTTCAGAAGATCATCGAAACATGTATTCTAAAATGGTCACTACGTAAAAATACTTTAAATGGCACAAAAAATTGAAACAGTGATGTCTTAAGACAATATGCTTGAAAACTAATATTGTTTTGTAGATTTGGAAAACAAATGATATTGAAAATTCCACAATGTTCGCCAATTCACAATTTTTTGCTGTATAAAAAATAGCAGACAAAGTATAGATGTATGTCAAAAGCCCACATTTGGAAATTTCTGTAATTGTAAAAATATACTCGCCCCCCCCCCCTCAAACGAAAAACACCTAAATGAAGCACTATCCCTTAATTCCTTAGTTATACATTAAGAGTTATTCGAATCGCCCGTTTTTTTTTAAGCAGCAGCCTTTTCAAAACATGTGTTTTGCTAATTTGCTGAAAACTGCCAATTTCAACATGAGCTCTAAGAAGTTATAGCCGGGAAAAATTATGGATAATCCTCTCATAGTATGTTATATATGTCCCTTTTAAATGTAACTATTACATTTTTTATAGTTGAATATATTGGCACACACTTTCATGTTCAGAAACACGAACATTTCTGTTTAGATTTCTAAGGTTTCAAATGTATTATTTAAAATATTTGTTAAAAAAATAATAATTTTTTTCGTTTAAAAACCTAATATCTTCGCTTGCGCAAAAAAGTTGTCACATTATCCTTGCTTTTTTAGAAAACGAAATCTTTCTCACCGCCAACAAGAAACTAATACAGCCAACACAATGATGCTTGCATTAGCAAAAGGGGAGCTGATAGGAATGGCACAAATGGTAGTTTCCGAACGTTTTTAAATTAAATATTTTTCATAAATCGTTTTGTTTCGTTGTTCTGATGTGTTTGTAAACACACTATTTTCACAAGAAGTTGTTTAAAAGAGAACTTGAGTGTGGTAATCTCACTATATCTAGTAAAGTTTGCTTCTTGTTATTTTTTCTCCCCCCCCCTTTTTTTTTTGTTTTCTTTTTGTAATCAGAGGTGGGGGGAGAGGGTTAAAGTCTATTTTTCTTTAATATGCTTCTGCACTTCATAAAATATATTTCAAGTGTCTTTATTTTATGTAATGCGCATCAAATTCTTAACCTTATCCAATTAAACAATATAAACGTCCATTTTGCCTCAGATCCAATGTCATATTAAACTCAATTTTAATATAAGTTTAACGCTTAAATAGAATTAAAAATTTAGTTTAAGTACGTTTTAATGTTTCTAGTTACACGGACATCATTTGAAATTTTAAACAAAATTCGTATTAAGGAGTTTCCAGCATTTTTCTGCCAGATGACACCAGCGCATTATTTCTCAACTTTCTGCAGTTTACCGGGGCTTAACCGGGCTAAGCAAACATGTAAATCTGTGTTACCTAAATCTAGTCCTGGAAGTTCAAAAAAAAGTAAGAAGTAATGCGAAAAGCAATTATCAGTATCTATTGCAGCTTATTTCACTCCGATTCAAGTAAGCAGTTTCACATATATCATCTACATTTAAAACAATGATTGTTTATGTGTCATAAATAAACATAACATATATATAAATATTTGACAATTCAATTAAAATGTAGCTCTTTGTAATGAAGTTATGGTATACATATTTTCTCTGTAAAACTCTTTTTAAAATAACAATGATATATTTTAAAAGTAATATATTTAAATGTGTTCAACTGTAGATATTTTAAACATGTAGGCTGCAGTATTTCATTTAACGAGATTTGTACTTTTAAAAATTAATATTTTTGTTTTTTCCTTGAAAGTTTATTTTAACAAGTGCAGTGTTAAAACATCTTGTAAGGATTTATGTGCACGCATTAACTATATTATTTTAAGCGACCATTTTTTAAATAGAACTCAAAGTCGGATACACTTCTGCATGTAGACTTTTTGCAGTATTGAGAAAGTTTAGACTATCTTCTATTTCACTTCAGGCACTAGTGGAGCCAAAAGCTGTGTTCTGGTGATTGAGAGTTCAATCCCGTCAGGTCTCCCATGAATATAACCAGCAAATTATCATTAGCAATACGTTTTGAAATAAGTCCTGGAGGATTAAAACGCAAAACTCCCCTCGATGCATCCCTCGATGTTTTTTTCTTTATGTAGACTTTATTTGCTCACTTTTCTTCTTCTTCTTCTTTTTTTTTTTTTTTTTTTTTTTTTTCGCATCACCTGCATGCCTTAAGCAAATCTTATACCAATGAAGAAATCAATTAATGAGAAAAGGATAGTTGCTGAAATAAAAAAAATATATAACTTTTTATAAAGTTTAAATAGTTTTTTGAAACGAACTTTGTGTGCAAGACTTTACACACACACAAACACCCTATACTTCACCTAAAATGAGGTAAATACTACCTGTACTGCTGCCTGTGATTTGAAATCCTTAAAACCATCTTCGAACGTAATTAACAGTGTTTGTGTGGGTTTTAAACTTGAAAAGAATTCATTTAAAAACTTGTCGTAGCCGGCTCTATTGTTAACAGTTTTCCAGACAAAATGTCTTCTAAAAGGACAGTGTCAGAGCTGTTTCAAAACGCTGACCTTATTTCTTCGCTTTTAAGTGATCCCTTGGGAGCTCCAATGAAAGAGAATTTCTTGCTCCATTATCCGAATCAAACGGTGTACGTTTCGATTTCAAAAGATCCAAGTAATTTTTTTTCCTTATTTGCTATTTTTTCTAGCAGACATTTTTCTTTAAATTCAAGCTTTCGCACTACGATTTTTTTTTTAATTTCTTGTTCTACTCTAAATTATCCTTCTTTCTTCCTCAACATCAAAGCAATGAACTAATGATAGCAATTCTTTTTCGTAGAACGTGTGCTATAAAAAATAAATAGACAAGTGAACTACATATGTGTCCAATGATTGATTAGTACAACAGTGAAAATATTTCATGGAAATCAGTCCTGATTTGCCAACTTTCTGCAGCTTTAATTTGTTACAGGTGTGGTTTTTGCTTTCCCCTCCCCTATTTACAGCATTTACAGCTTATGCTGTAATGTATCCATCTGAAAAAAAAACAACTTTTAAATACTCAATTGTCCGTGCTTCTGATGTTAATATAATAAGTGTTAAATCCCCTCCCCCCCCCCAAAAAAGAAACTTGTATTCAAGAATCTATTAATGCCTATGTATGAAAATCCCTCAGAACACGGAAGGTGTAATTCCCTGCCAGTTAAGACCACCAACAAGGTAGCTAGATGACACTGAGGAGGACATTAAAACTTAAAAATTCAAAAACTGCCAAAGAGTTACTGCATACTGTTAAAGCTGGAGAAAACACGCTGTCGAGGCATCCAAGAGCTGTAATAGACTGTTGCGCTAGCTAAAAAGAAACAAAAATCTGATAACATTTCGGCATTTCATCAATTCATCATCTGGTAACTTTTAAGCTCATGATCTTAATACCGGATCAATCTTTTAACTTCAGTTTTCTTTTAAAGACGATTAAAAAATACTACCCTTATTCAGGGTATCTTTGAGACAGTCCTCATAACTTTAAGTGACTTAATAAAGCAACTTATTTGAGCAATTTTAGTCAAATAAGCAAGAATTAAAATAAATAATTGTTGACAGAGTGGTGTAGTAGTAAATATGCAGTCATTTCAAGCCCAAAGGCGCATTATCAAACCTAACTCCAGTAAATGGATTTTCCAGATGCAGAACATCGACAGTGCGCATAGCGAATGATGATGCTTAATGTAAAAGATAATGCGAATTCACGTTCGAATCCGAATGCAATGAAAACAAATCCTTTATTCAGTTTCTCAGAAGGAAAATAGATGAAAGCTGGGCTCAAGATTTGAAAAAAAAGTCGTAGTTATTGTTCCTTTGTGTTTATTGGGACGTAAAATATTTAGAAAACATTGTAGGTTAGGTAAGTATACTGTTTATCGACATCCAATCATAACAATAATAACTTTTAATGCAGGTTGTACAACAATTACTTTTTTTTGCAGAAACTTCATTCGAAAAATGCAATCGCTTCAACCGTTTACGCAATAATTTAAATATTGGTACACTTTCACTCAGATAACTTGAAGCTTGATCTTGGACGAGCTCGTTTAAATTTGGGTAGAAAAAGGAGAAACTCTAAGATCAGCTCAACGCCAATAATCGCAATCGCAACTAAAGCTGTTTTTTCTAAGCTCTGTCCTTGCAGGAGGGATCATTTAAGCTTCAGTGGAACTAAAGTTAACTTATCATAGCTTGACTACAAAACTAATGGCCAAGTCTTATTTTGGTGTATGAACCAAAATGCGAGGGTGCCCTATAAACATTTCAAAGGTTTATTTTTAAGGACCACCCTAATGTACATGTATATATAATATTTCTTACCAATAAAACTGTATTACTGAAACTACCCAGCTATTCTTATCAAAAGTGTTTCACCTTTGCCTATCAACAAGCTTGGAAGAACAAATTGGAATTATTGGTAACTAGCAAATCCCTAAATTCGATCGGATTATAGAAACGCAGAAAAAGGCATTATTCTATTCAAACCAGCGATTTAATATGTCTGGGAGACATAGTAACCAATATCGACCTATATCATAGTCTATTTCTCCCTTCCTGATATAGTCCAGTAAAATTAGGTCAAAAAAAGGCCGAATCCGGACATTCAAAAAATACAATTGCCACCTATGCCAAGTTGTTCAGTATGATAAAGAGACAACGTATAAAAAAGTCCCACGAGTTTGAGGGTCGGGTTTGGGAGTTATGGGGGGGCGAAGGAGGGGCTTAAAAAACTGATTATTGCTTTATTTGAGCTCTATCTCAATGACTTCCTTTGCACGGAAATGTTATTGTATATAAAATTAAAGATGGTACATATTACTTAAGTATCAAGTGATGTTTTTGCGCAAGTCCGTTATTCGAGGGGGCGGGGGGGGGGTGCCCCCCCCAAAAAAAATTTTTTTTTTTAGCTTTCCACTTTAAAAATGCAAAAGTATCTGCGCAGATATTTTAATGTTTTGTATGCCATTTTTAGTACATCCCCTCCAATTGCCCCCCTCCCTAATAAATTAAAAGGCGGGCCTTATTTGCATCTCAAAAAACTTGACAATAATTTAGTTCAGTTGCATTACTGAATAAGAAATAAATTCAAGAGTGCAATTTTTTTGAATTTTTGAGAGCTGTGGTAATAAATATGAAGTACCTACCTTAATATTTTTTTGTCGATGGTTTTATTTTTGCTACTGCGTACTTGGCACCGTCATTTGCAATTTTAGACCACCGATAAAATGAATACCAAATGGATAATACATTACCAATTTTTGTTTCGTATTTAAGACACATGGCTGAACAGAGCCCCCGACAAATCTGTAAGGTCGAAAGTTCTGGAAAAGAGCAGGTATCCAGCTTGAACTTCAAAACGTTCATTTACTAAGTACCCCGAAAACATCTGGGTATTTTCCAGTATCATCATCGTTTTCTCATAAAATGGGGTATCATAGTCTTAAAAAGATTCCCTAATTTACACTAAAAAATTTCGTTTCCGGTTGCAATTAAGAGCACTCAGCGGTTCACTTTGCTGCTTAATTTACTTGTCTATATATGTGTCCATTCAGATCAGTACTAAAATAGATAGACATATAGACCAGTCGTTGGTTATGATCACTGCCTTTGCCCCGTTAAGATGCGTTTTAATACTGACAGTCTGGTAAATAAAGATTTTTTGTAAATATATAAATATAAAATATTCAGTTGTTAGAATACTTTGAATATAAAAAGTTCCGAATATAATGTGCATAAGATTGCATATTTAAGGAAATAGATATATTAAAAAGTTTTAAAATGTAGTTTAAAAATCAGTGAATTGCTAAACTTGTGAGAATTTTACAATGAACAAAATTTGAAGTGCTGCAAAAATGAATCGTATTTTTGGAGCCTTGTACTGATGCTGACGGTATAGTAGTTAATGTATTTGCAAAAGGATGGAGCACAATACTGACATGCAGTGAAATTAAGGTTGGTTGGTTGGTTGGTTACTTTGGGTTTACTGGCACAAGAGCCTTCATATGCTATATTGCACCAAACGATGGTGAAATTAAGGAGGATGGAGCGAAGACGCTTATCTGAATAGGAATGTAACTGAAGTACATTTAAAATGCCGCAAGAACTACACGCGAAATCTGTAACCACCTAGTATTGCATCAGCAAGTAGTTAAGTACAGAAGTCTCTCAGATCCACTTTTAACTTCAAATCACTTTACTTTTTGTGCAGAAAAAAATGCATAGATGTATCCAAGTGTAGAAATAAAACAAAAAAAAATTGGTTTGAAGCAAAAACTATAGCATATATTAATGCAATTCGCGAGGATGACTTGAAAAGACACGATTCCTGGGGAGAAGAAGTACTTTCAGACTTGCAAAACACGATGGACTTAGTTCAAACAAATGGAAGATACCACAAATACGGTTTATCTATGTTTAAACTTGACGTATCTAAGTCTGCAGAAGCCGCAAATAGAGGTGGATCAAGGAAAGACTCGTCAAGAGCAGATATTTTTAAAAAGTGGTGTCAATATTTGGAAGAGAACGATGAATGCCAATACACTTTCAAGGAGCTCACTGATTTATTTTGCCGGCTAAATCCTTGTGTAGAGCCATACCATGACAAACATTTGAAAAGAACACTCGTGGAACACTATGGGAACAGTATTAATGTCACTACCATTACAGGTGTGAATATATTTAAATGAGACAGTGTCCAAAATACTTTTCAATAAATGGTACACAGATAAAGCTGAAGAGGTAAAGAGAATTATTGAAACAACTGCCATGCTCAATAAGACGAGACATAAAAAATCAAGTTTATAATTGTTCCCAGTTTCCTTCTTTTAAAGAAATACGAAACGAAAAACCAGAGTTGATTCCAGAATCTCTCCAGTTACTGATCTCTCAGATTATAAAGCCTAAAAACAAACGAAGGAAATTAAAAAAGCTCTTGATAGGAAAATGACTGCTATTTCTCATTCGATAATTTCTTCAAGAGGACCACGTTCCTTTCTATATCCTATTCAATTCGGTACAGCTGTGTACCTTACACAGGAGATTTGTATCAAGGCTACCTGTCAATGTAATATCAAAAATAAGGTTTAGGCTCTTCATATAGTGAAGTAATAGGATTTGAAAGATCTGTAACGAGGACATTAATCTAGAGAAGGGCTATATTCAGTTTGTTTTTGATCACGCGGACTATAACGTTTAGCCTATTGATGGTCACAATATGTACCACGCTATGGGAGGAATCATGTGCTTTACCCCTCGAACAGCCGTTCACAATGATTCAAAAGCTCCTCGAACACCTGTTTTGACTAAAGCTATAGAAAATTGTTGTCTCACACAAGTTGTTTTACCAGCTCCCGAGTGCATGTGGTTATGCCAAAACTGAAGCACTCCCATTGCAAAATTAGCTTGTAAAAAATTCATCCGCTGCTCCCTCTTTCATCTTGAACTTCCTATGGTCATCTGGGATATGGTTTGACGATGGATGCCTGAACAAAAATAACGTGTTGAATGAAAAAGTCATCTCATAGCAATGTTTCAAAGAAGAGTGAAAAGGTTAAAAAAATGTGTAATCATTTAAGTTTTTATGTTAAAATAATTTTTATTTTTAATATGTGTATGTGTTAAATACTTACGAGATTTATCCTCCAAATTAATTATTCATTTATGATGTAGGAAAAGAGTTAGAAAAGACTTCATCTAGCAAAAGAGGCAGTTTTTAAACTAAAAGATTTCTGTCGTTTGTTTTACTTTAATTCAGCTATGCTTTCAGTTTTTACCAGCAAGGCAGGTAGGTACACAGAGTGACGCTAATGTTGACAGTGGGCTTTAGTTATCAAACTGATGGTCTAAATCAAGGGCGGATCCAGAAATGTTCCAAGGGAGGGGCGATTGAGTTTTTTTTCTTACTTGCCCATTTTTTTCTCCATGCACCCTTGTTAACACATGTTGGTTACAAATGTTTTGGTCTTCCATTTCGAAAAATTTCCAGATCAGAGCTCCGAATCCTCACCCTTTCTCTTAATATCATCAAAAATCAACTAAAACTGCCTTTTTTGAACTTCAAAATCTAAGAACCGCTGTGGAAGAGTCTCTCAAGGGAAGGGCGATCGCCCCCATCGCCCCTCCCTTGTATCCGCCCTTGGTCTAAATCATGTTTCAAAAACATTTAATTTACTCCCTTCAACTTTATCTGGATTAATATTTGATAGAAATAAACTTTTAAATGTATCAAAAACGCTGCAAAATCCTGGGATTTGCTCCGATATGGTCAATAGTTTCCATTATTTGGGGGGGGGATGGGGGGTGTATTCAAATATGGCATATAAAAAACATTAAAACAATCTGCGTATATGCTTTTGCATTTTTAAAGTGGAAAGCTCAAAAAAAGGGGGGCACCCCACCCCGCCCCCACGAAGAACGGACTGACGCAAAAATAAAACTTGAAACATAAGAAATATGTAACATCTTTAATTTTATATATAATAACATTTTCGTGCAAAGGAAGTCATTGAGATAGAGCTGAAATAAAGCAATAATCAGCATTTTAAGCCCCTTCTTCGCCCCCCCCCATAACTCCCAAACCCGAAGCTCAAATTCGTGGGACTTTTTTATACATTATCTCCTTATCATACTGAACAACTTGGCATAGGTGGCAATTGTATTTTTTGAATGTCCGGTTCATGACCTAATTTGACTGGACTAATATTATAGTTGTACAATGGTGCATTATGCTATTGTCAAATGGGAAATAACTTCATTCAAAACAAATTCGTAGAATACCTGGTTTGCATTTTTCTAGTAGGGGAATGTGGGAAAAAGGGTGACAGGAAAAAACGTCCCCGACAAAACGTCCCCGGAAAAAACGTCCCCGGAAAAAACGTCCCCAAGGAAAAAACGTCCCCGGAAAAAACGTCCCCTAGGAAAAAACGTCCCCAAGGAAAAAACGTCCCAGAAGATAAAACGTCCTCTAGGGAAAAACGTCCCGTTGGAAAGACATCCCCGATGGAAAAGCATCTTGTACGAACAAAATTAAGTTTTTTTTCTTTTTTTTTTTTTTTTTTTTGTTCTAGTCATGAATAGAAATTTTAGCAGCTTTTGTTAAACTATTTTTTTGCAACAAATGATTTTAGTGGTGCTTTTTTCTCATAATCTAATTCATTTATCGCTTGATTTAATGTTTTTTTTTTGTAATTTTTGATATTATTAAACAGTATTGCATATTAAATACAATTATTGACCAATAGTGTTCCTTGCAAATACAGTCGAGAACACTAGAATATCGGTTAAAGGAATATCCCGCTAAATATAATACATTTTCAATGTACCAAACCGTTATCGTGCATTATTTTCATCCCGGATAATGGGATGTCCCGCTTTTTAGAATATTTTTAAGTGGCAAAATGGCTATTCCATTAAGCGGGCTCAACTGTATAAGGTCTGGTGGGGTAAGATGGTGAATGGGGAAAGTGGTTATACTTCAAAAATATCTGTAGTTTACAACTAAATGTTTGAAGGAGTGATTTTTTTTTTAATTTTTAAATTTGAATGTTTTCTCAGGTTTGAAAAAAGAAACATAAAAATTAGAATGTTTTTTTTTAAATGAAAATTACGAGCTCTATTTGTCCATCCAATTGAAAACAGCAGTTGCACGAATGTGCATCAAAATCGGTTGCATGGGAATATTTTTCCCAAAAAAATGTTTTATCCCATGTTCAGACATGTAATAAAATAATCTAAAAAGTTCATTCTAGTTTTTTTAATCCTAAAAAAAATCCCCCCAAAAAATCATTTTTGAGCCCTTTAAAGCAGGATCCCTTCTTAACAAAATTAAAAAAAAAAAAAAAAAACTAGTGAAGGATTCAACTAAGAAACGACTGACCATACATTAACATTTGTTTATTTTTCCCTTAAAATTATATAACTGACAATGAAATAAAATAAAATTAAAGAAAAAACCAAAGAAAAAATGTTGAAGCAAGTCAGTTTAAGAACAATTCTGTTGATAAAATATTATATTTCTTTGTTTCCAAAATTCAAGTTAGAAAAAAATTCTCATTTTTCAAAAGAATTACTTTTATTATGATTAAAAATTTAATCACTCTCAGAAAATGATTTTAAACATTTTTTGCACCTCAATTTTTTTCCGAGTTACGTTTTTTTCCTAGGGGACGTTTTTTCCGGGGACGTGTTTTTCTAGGGGACGTTTGCATTAAATTGTTTTTATTTTTAATTTCATGAGGCAAAATGAAAAATAAAATATTTTCCTAGTAAAATATTTTCAATTTAATTATGAAAAATGTTTTTGCTGAAATGAAGAGCAAATAAAAAAATAAACGAATAGATAATGAACAGCGAATGAATAATTAAAATATCTATTGTGGTTGGATCATCCCGCCCGCCAAGAAAAAGAAATGCACGCCGCCAAAGAAACCCGAATCCCCGCATCCGAGAAAAAATTGAGAACACTACTAAGAACTATTTACACTACATTAAGTCGGGATTTTCCCCCTTCTGTATCTCAGCAGCATAAATAATCTCAGGATTTTTTTTTTTTTTTTTTGCATACTTTTATCTCCAGTGGCTCCCCACGACGTATACTAAACAAAATTCCCAGGACCATCAGGGGGAGGGGCATCAAAGTCAGAAAAGCGATATTTTTCTCACTCTTCGTGTTTTTCTTTGTCACGGCTACAGGTCAAAAGGAAGCTCGTATGGAACTCTCATTTTGCACAAATACCCGTTATGCACCAAGGGTGCGCATAAGGTCCCATTTGACACCTCCCCTCCACTTTCGTTTTTACCACCAGTATCTTAGTTTCTCAGTGGTATGTATCGCTGATTTTTCGATTAGATACTTCTATAATAGCTATTGGGATAGAACCAAAAGTCCCCCCCCCCTGGTCATAGTAGGCCGGAGTAAATTAATGCCTGAAAATTGTAATTCATCAGATTTTTAGCAATTCTTTTTGTTGTGCTTCTCTTCGGATGTAATCTTGTAATTGATTTCAAACTTATCTTGCTTCAAGTAGAGCCTTGAATTTTGCACAAATTCTCTCCCCCAAGCAAACTAAATGCCCGCCGCCAAAAAAAAATGTTGAAGACGCAA
Source organism: Uloborus plumipes (assembly GCA_038373865.1). NCBI lineage: Eukaryota > Metazoa > Arthropoda > Arachnida > Araneae > Uloboridae > Uloborus > Uloborus plumipes. The sequence goes on from JAXGGA010002851.1 coordinate 30,634, forward strand.
TACTAATGCAAAAAGATGTAATATCTCTCCAAAAAACAACCCTGCTGCAAAAAAAAAAAACCTCACCGCGAAGAAAAGGTTAAACTCTTTACCGCAAAAAAGAAAGCCTTCATCCTAAATTCCAAAAACCCTCAATCTCTTTTTCCAAACCCTCATACAAGAAGCTATACCAGTAGGAATAGTTTCTTAAAACACTGGCGAGAAGTTGACATTGGGTGGTAGATTTTAGTGGAAGTAGGTGTGATGAAAAACGGAAACAGGGAACATGGTACATAGGGTACAAACTTGGCGGGCAATAAAGATATAACTTTTTAAAGCTAACAGTTTTGGAATTAAGGATGAAGAAGCTCTTTTTTTGCGAAAAAAAGACTAACGTTTTCTTGGCGGGGATTTTTTTACAAGAGGGTTGTTCTGGGAGAGATTAATTAACCCATTAAAAAAGAGTAAATGAGTGACTAAAATATTGATTGAATAAGAAAATAAGTGAATGAATGAATATGGATGTGATTTATTAAACAAAAAAACGTTAATGAATTAATTAATAAGTGAGCATATGACTGGTTTAAAAAATGATTGAATAATTATAATTGACATGAAATATTTCTCTTTACACCGCCTGCACTTGTTTAATTGTACAAAATATTTAAAACAAAACCTACCTCAATATTAAATACGTAAATACTAAACCGAATATTAGCAGGTCTCAATAATATTTAAGATAGTACTGACATGAAGTTTCTAGTTTTGTAATAGCAAAATTTATTTTGACTTACAACAAAATATTACGAAAGATGTGTCAATTTTTGAAAATTCCAGGCATTTTTAAATGCTTTGATCTTTAGTTTTAAAGCAATCTTTGGCATGGTGTGTTGTCATAAAGCGAGAGAGAACGTTATAGTGTGTATTTTTTTTTTTTTTTTTTTTGTTTGTTTTACACTTAAGTTCTTTTAAATCATAGTAGAATATTACTTCAACAACTTACTTTTAAGTTTGTCATTACTACTGCTTAGTGTTTGATAATTACTACCGTAATCATTTGTATCACTTGTTTCATCAATCGTAAAAATTACTAGTATGTATATTTCATAACTCAGTGCTATAAAATGTACTCATATTCAGTACACATTTATGATTTCAGTGAACCTGGGGAACTGTTTCAGAATGATACTCATAAACTGTAATGTTTCTTACGGTCAAACATTTATTTCTTCAATTTGAGTACTTATGTCTACGTTATATTATCCTACTATGGATAATTTGCGCTGCACTTACATCATAATTTCCAAACACATTGCTCTTATTCTTTATCAACTTAAAATGCATTTTTAAGACCTAAATGGCATTAAACAAAAATCTTGTAAGAAAGCAATACAATTAATGGAGGAGTTGCGATTTATAAAGCTTGCGTTTCATAGTGCATACTCCTGTAGGTAGTATTTGACGAGCTTATTTTCAAAAAGCGACTAGCCAACATTTTCATAAATTGATGGTTTAATGTGATAGATAGCAGCATACAGGGTGTCCACTCCAATCGTGGACCAATAGCTAATTTCTAAACAGTTAGAGATAAGCATAGAGTTTATTTAGGAAAAAATCTCAAAATTACGAAAGGAATTTTGGGTCGATTCAATATTTTTCAAAAAATCAAATTTTGAAAGAGTTACGAAATTTAAATTTTATACAGCCCCCAGTCCTATCAATCATGTTTAGTAAAACATTCTTGACACTGTAACGTTTAAAACTAAAAAAAAATCACTCTTCTACAACAAAAATTGACCGAGTTATGACGTTTTGAAAAATCAAGATTTTGAAAGATTTCGCATACGGTCCCTTAAGCGATCGCTCGATGACGTCATGAAATAATGCAAAATCTTGATTTTTCAAAACGTCATAACTCGGTCAATTTTTGTGGTAGAGGAGTGATTTTTTTTTTTTTTAGTTTTAAACGTTACAGTGTCAAGAATGTTTTACTAAATATGTTTGATAGGACTGGGGGGCTGTATAAAAATTTAAATTTCGAAACTCTTTCAAAATTTGAGTTTTTGAAAAACATTGAATAGACCCAAAATTCCTGTCATAATTTGGAGATTTTTTCCTAAATAAACTATATGCGTATCTCTAACGGTTTAGAAATTAGCTATTGGTCCACGATTGGAGTGGACACCCTGTATATCTTACAATTAATATACAATAAGTAAGAAACCTGAACAAAGCTTTGTTATACTAAATTCGAAAGTGGAATCTGATTTTCTGTTTCTCTTCAGAAAAAAGTTAAGTCATGATTAAGTTTTACGCTAATAGAAATTACGAAAGGTTTGACCGAGTGCAACTGTAGTTTCTCGCATGTAGAGCTCGGGAGAAAAACTCTCCCGTGCGCCCCTTCTAAAATAAAAAAAAAACTGTAGAAACGAACAAACAAAATAAAGAAAGAAAATGTTTCGAAATTCCATAACGTTAGGGGAATTAGAACTTAGACAGATGTACAGATGTGCTTGCTTTTCGGCATTTCTTTCCAATAGTACACCTAGAGCTAGCAAAGGTGCGAATATGAAAGCACTATAGCACACGAGCTATACATTTTTTTTTCGTTCATTTTCTTAAAATATACTCATTAAACACAAAAATATATCTTGTAATCAGCTGTTTAAAGGTAATTCCGACTTATATAACTAACCAAGCTAGTTATCATTCTAAAAGCAAAAATTACTTCATTCAGACTAGTTCTTTACTTATTTGCTTTGCTCTCTGTAAAATTACCGATCTCATTGGAAAATTAAAAAGCCCTTTTCGGCATTTCTCATAATATGCATTGCACTTATCTTTAATGGTAACTCATTCCGCTCGTCATTTACTGATTCTTTAAAAGAAAAAAAAGAAACCGAGGAAACATTTACGAGCGGAACATTTGAACCATCAAACCCGTAATATTTTATAGTCAATAAAGGAGAAAATTTTTGTAACATTACAACTATCCATTTTTATTAACTTTGTGAAACTTTAAAATGCTAACGACCTGATTTTATGACTTTAAGAAATGATCCATTATTTTGAATGATACATCCACTGTAGCTCTTTAACGCCATATGCATTCACACAAAATTCTAATGCAATTCGTATAAATTATTTCCAATCTGTTAACATCTAGCTGTAGGAAGATTATGCATACAAAGATGCATTTGTATTCGAAACGCTTTGTTTTATCTCAGTTGCTTTAGATTTCAAGAACGTTTATAATGCAAATGAGTTCATTTATCTTTCAAATTTCCCGTATTTCCGTACTGCACGCTTACTCTAACTTAAACTTACCCAGGTAGTTACTTACCCACTTCGTTGAATTAACGTCTTTAAACCGTTGCCAGCGTTGTATATTCGTTAGGTTGTGCCTTTAACGATTTTACAACGTTTTTATAACGCAAATGTTTTCCGTTGAAAACCGAGTCAGAAACAGCAGCAATGTCTACATCTCAACACTCTCGTCTTTGCATGCAAGCTGATATTACTTCAACGGCAGACGAAAAAACATTTGTAAAGAATGTCCATCTCAAAGGTACGTAAAGTGTATTATAAATTGTATTTTACTTACTGTAAAATATTTTATAATTCCCTGGTTTCCAATTTTTCGTATTATTTAATATTTTATAATTCTCTGTTTTATATTTTTCCGTATTGTTTTATAGTTGTCTGCATTCACGTATAAAATTTTAAAAATCTATGCGCATCGTTAAAATTGAAATTCTACGTAGTTGTTGGTGAATTGTGTTCCTATTATTTATTTTCTTTTTAATTTCATTGATTATGTGAATTTTGAGAAAATGCATCCAAATATGTTAAGGAAATTGTACTTTAATTCTGGGATAGATATGAAAACTTCAAAAGAAGGAACACTATTCTAACATTATTATTTCGAATTGATATGTTGGAATTAGCTGCCCCCATTTTGAAAATAGTTGTCGAAAGTATCTTCTGTGTTTACAATATTATCACGTTTATTTTTTAAATAGCGGATTCATATCATTGCTAAGAGTCAAAAAAATATATTTAGATGCTTAGAAGGAACATTAAATAATATTTGAATAATAATATGCAGTTTTTACACATTTTTTATCAAATATTCAAAATATTCTGAATGCAAGGTTGTGATTACTGTATGAAACATAAGTTTTGTACGAAAAAACTATCAGCAATTATGCAGCAATCAGTTTAATGGGACAAAATCAGGAATAATATAGTCTAGTTGTACGAATGTTCCCAAGGGGGTGTTTTACCCCTTTTTGGGGGTAATTCAGTTAATTTCAATGCAGTCTTAAATGATATGAATTGGCGCGACCACTTGGCGATATACCGCCATGCTTTTGGTCGCCAAGTGATTGATACCAACTTGGCGACTTATCGCCAAGTTAGCGACAAATTTGGCAATATTTTTTTTTTTTGAATTTGGGTTCAATTTGGCGCTATTGGCGATTTTTTGCGAAAAATTCACTGAATGATGTTAAAATCGGCAATATTTGGAAACTTAATTTCGTTTTTTTTTTTTTTTTTGCATTGTTTCGCGGCAAACTAGAGGTGTAAATGTTTGAATTGCTACCTTGCTCGCTCCAAGCCCTACTTTAGCACTTAAGGCATCTACTAAGTAATTTACACGTAAAAAGAAGTAGTGTGGGGTTCAAACCAAATTTTTTCATCTTAACCTTTTTCACGAAGTTACTAGGCCTAAACTTTAAAACCTTCTTAAAAGAATTAAAGTAGACCTTTTTCACTAACCAAAAACGGCCTGTGGAACAGGTAGTAAAAATTTTCAAAAGCATAGAGCAGAAAGGTGTTACATTTACCCACGATATATTTTGAATCATACATTTGATGATACATATATTTAGAGTTCTTGCATGAAAAGACTTTATTTATATTCATAATTGCTTTAACTTATGCCAAAAAATTCTTGCATAAATTTTCAATTTTTAGAGGGCTATATCTCTTTGATGCCTGAGAATAACAAGACAGTGTTTGCTTCGTTTTAAAGAAAAATGCAACACCTTCTTGCTCTATGCATTTGAAAGTTTTTACTACCTGTTCCACATGCCGTTTTTGGTTAGTGAAAAAGGCCATTTTTCATTTTTTCTCAAGTTTAAGCAATTTTTCATGAATTACTACCGGTATCATTTTATTTTTTTTTCTGTGCTTCTAGTATCAATAACTGGGGGCTATTTGTTGCGTAAAATAATATTTTGAAAATATATTTCAATTAAATTTCTTTAAGTGGAATTTTATTAGGTAATTATCCTGTCTACCTTAACACGCGAGAGTTCGCGCGGGATCGGAAACGACCCCAGCCCTTTTTTGTTTCCATTTCTTGGAATTTCATGGACAGATAAGGAAACCATCTTTTAGGTAGCTGCCATTGTGTCCTTGATTGATATGTGGGTGTGGTTGGAATTTTCTTTAATCCTTTTAATTCTTGTAAACTAGGGGGGTTCTTGCGATTGGAGTCTTTTACGAGTACTGACGTCAGTAAAGTTCTCGGAACGGAACAGTTGTTTGGAGTCGTTTCCATTCAAAGAATTTTGAAACATTTTGTGAAAAGGAAGTAGTTTTCAGCAATCGTTCTTCTAGCCATAATTTTCATTTAACAAGCGTGTCGTTCACAGTGATTATGTAGTTCTGTCCTTGCAAAATTCATATTTTTCAATTGCTTTTGTACTGCTTATAACAAAGAAAAGATGCCGATTCCATATGAGCAAGGGATGAAGCATTTTAGCTAATTACTAGCCGATGGAGAAAGTGATGAATACGTGTCATTTCAGAAGATTAAGGTTTAGCAATAAAAAAAAAAACGTTAGTGATTTTGACAGTAAAAGCAAATTTTCTTTTACCAAAAATTCTGATACTCCTGATACAGATGACATCTTCATTGGAAGAGATAAAGAAACTATTTGGCAAAGAAATAAATTTAGAGCTAATGTTTGTACTCCAGTTCGAAATATAAGTATTTTTCTTCCTGTAGCAAAGGGAAACGCAAAAAATGTTACTGATGTGTTTGAGAGCTGGAGCATTTTCATAATAGTTCATAAAAGCACTTTCTTTATGCATTTCAAATCAAAAACTGATCACTCTAGAAGTGTCTGTTAGTGAAAAAACATAAATGGATAAAATAAAATAAAAAAGTCATGAAAAAGAGGAAAAGAAATGAAGAACAACACATTGGGGTCGTTTTCGACCCCGCGCGAGCGCTCGTGTGACAAAACATGGCGCGAACTCTCGCGAGTTAACTGTTTTAAGTTGCTTGCAAGAGTTATTATTGTATTTCTTTGAAGGCTTATGTCTCTTTAATGCCTTAGAATAACAAGACAGCTTTTGTTTCCTTTTAAAGTTCAATGTAACACCTTCTTGCTCCATGCATTTGCAAATTTTTACTAACTGTTCCACAAACCGTTTTTAGGAAGTGAAAACGGAAAATTTTCATTTTTTCTCATACTTTGAAAGCTTATATCTCTTTAATGCCGGGGAATAACAAGACAGTTTTTGTTTCATTTTAAAGGACAGTGTAACACCTTCTTACTCCATGCATTTGTAAATTTTTACTACCTGTTCCACAGACCGTTTTTGGGGAGTGAAATCGGCCATTTTTCATTTTTTCACAAGTTTAAGCATTTTTTTTCATAATGAAGGACTACCGGTATCATCTTATTTTTTTCTGTGCTTCTAGTATCTATAACTGAGTGCAAGAGAAAAAAAATAGAACCCCACTGTCAGTCCTTCCTATATACTTTTTCATTCTTGAAATGACTTGAACGGCACTTTTTGAATCGCAAATTGACCCAGGAAAATTTCCATTTATGCTTAACTTAAACCGTTTTTTTTTTTTTAATGCACAAATCAAAGTTCAATCTTTTAGCTTTAAAATAAGCCATGTTTGATTTTTCTACCATTTTCAATAAATTTACCTGAGTTTTTAGAAAAAATATCAAAAATGTCGAATTTTACTCATCGACGGAGCAAAAAAATGGCTATATCTCGAGCATAAAATTTTTTCGAGAAAAAAAATCAAACAGTTTGGAGGTACAGAATATTGGTACCTATTACCTACCAAGTATGATCAAAATCAAAAATGGTGCGGCACGAAAATTTCTGAAAATTTATTGATTTTATATGGAATGACCCGATAATAATAAGTCTAATTTAAACTTATGACCAAACGGGAAAAAATAATGATCTAAATGGCATAAAGTTTCCTTAGCTGATGAAAACAAGGAAAATAGTTGTTGAGTTGAATTTCATGGCACAAGTTAGCTCGCAAAAGGCATTACCACGTTGCATAGATGTTGATCCTTATCAAGTTTATCCTTAATGACAAACATACTAAATAACACAAAATTTGTTTGTTGTTGTTTGGCACATTTTGTAACAAATAAATTATTTTGGTTAAGTAAATTAATTTCATTAATAATTATTTTTGCTTTGTTGTTCCTTAACCATAGTGTTAATATAATTTCTTTTTGTTATTAATTTTTTTATTTTGATTTAAAAAAAAATAAATCACTTTACTTATAAAATATGCAATAATATAATTATAATTATTTGTCTACTTTTTCGTTGATTCCAACCAGTTTCAACTGCCGTAGTCAAATTACGGTTGAAAAGTTGCTCTGATTGTTTTAAATTGCCCTCTACAGAATTTTATCCTTCAAATAATGTCAATATAAGCTCGTCTATTTCTAGCTTGATAACTAAGGTTCACTTAAAGTATATTATTATATATACAGGCTTAAAAATACAGTCATAGAAAACGATTTTGTAGAAAGTGACTCAGCTGCCTCCAGTCTCCCCACTCCAACTTTTCCTTGTAGATAAAAAATGTGTACTAATGTATTTATTAGCAAATTATTTGCCTGGAAAGTTACACAACTGCTGACTAACAGCTATTCATTTAGTTTCTCATTTCAATGCAGTATTAAAGTTTTGGAGTTACAGCTTGGCTCTGATATCTCCAATAAATGAAAGGTTGAACAATTTTATTTGTTTAGAGATTAACCACAAAAGCCAGTCTGTTTCCCGATAACTTGCTGCAATGATATAAATATTTTTTTTTCTCTAATATAACAATTCCTCCTCTCCATGAGTAAATTAATCCAAAGTTAGACTCTTTGTTATCAAAGCCATAATATAGGTCAACTCTAACTCATTCAGAGATATAAATATTAACAACTAGGGATGCACCGATAAGCAAATTGGCCGATTACCGATTACCGATTACCGATTAATCGGCTTTTAATAATCGGCCGATTAATCGGCTGAGCCGATTAATGATAAGGATGATTATTTTTTTAGTACCAATTTTACCATCGCTGTTTTTTCTCTCTAAAATGCAATACTCTATGTTCTTATACAATTGCAAGTTTAGAAATAGTAAGTAATTTATTTCTGAGAGAAGATTTTTTTCCCATTTTCCTAGTTTTTACAAAATAATTTCAATATTTTATCAATTTTCTTAGAACCAACTTTCATATTATTGTCAATAATATCATTAACACATTGTTAGTTATGTTTGATCGGACATAAAATTAAAAAAATAAGGGAGGTGGAGTCTGTGGTGAGCGCTCCAATTAAGGAGTACTTTTAATTTATATTTTTTTTAATACTTAGTAGCAATTTAATTCAATACTTTCATTCTTTGAAAGTTAGAGGTTATCTAAAATCACTGTGCTAAAGAGAAAACTATAGCCACATGAAAAATATTACAACATTGTCTATGTATATTTATTCAAAGTAGGAGAATTAGTTTAAAAAACACTTTATATCAACTACGAGTATTATCATTAAAATTTTTCATCAGAGTTTCTTAGTGCAGGTATACTTCAATGAATAATATAAACAAACAATTTCTATGTATGAAATTTCCTGCTGAGCGGCTTTGGGAATTTGTAGCAATTTGTTTTGATAATATCAGCTAAATATGCATTAGATGCAGAGGTTAAACGCTTGCAACCACTGTTCTTAAAGTAGTTCATAGATATAACAAGAATTAAAATGAAGTCTTTTTCTTTCCATTTAAAGTAATGTATGTATTTATATGTTACTAACGACAACGATATATTAGGAAAATAAATGTATATTTTATTTCTTCCTTATTTTACTTGAAAAATGGAAACTAAAATCTTTCCATGCAAAATATATAGTGCAGTAATGTGTAAGTATTTGAAAGAAAAAAGGAAAATAAGTGTGCTAAAGAGAAAACTATAGCCACATGAAAAATATTACAACATTGTCTATGTATATTTATTCAAAGTAGGAGAATTAGTTTAAAAAACACTTTATATCAACTACGAGTATTATCATTAAAATTTTTCATCAGAGTTTCTTAGTGCAGGTATACTTCAATGAATAATATTTGAAAAATATTTTTTCTGCCGATTAATCTGCCCGATTTGCCGATTATTAATAATCGACAAAGTGGCCGATTATGGCCGATTAATCGGTACTTCCGATTAATCTGTATCCTTATTAATAACCAGTAAAATAGTGCTGTAAGTACAATAGTAACTTCTAAATTACGAAAAATACACTATGTCAAAATCATAGTAGAAAAAATTAATCACTTTTTCATAATACTTATTTTCCTTTTTTCTTTCAAATACTTACACATTACTGCACTATATATTTTGCATGGAAAGATTTTAGTTTCCATTTTTCAAGTAAAATAAGGAAGAAATAAAATATACATTTATTTTCCTAATATATCGTTGTCGTTAGTAACATATAAATACATACATTACTTTAAATGGAAAGAAAAAGACTTCATTTTAATTCTTGTTATATCTATGAACTACTTTAAGAACAGTGGTTGCAAGCGTTTAACCTCTGCATCTAATGCATATTTAGCTGATATTATCAAAACAAATTGCTACAAATTCCCAAAGCCGCTCAGCAGGAAATTTCATACATAGAAATTGTTTGTTTATATTATTTCCTTTCTGTTTGTGTATCCAAGTTCTTAAAAAAGACTGCTTTGGGACGAAAACTTTCCAGAAGAGTGTTTCTGACAACAAAGCTTCCGTTACATGTTTTTATCAGCCTAAAGTAAAGCTTTTTCTCTCTCTTTTTATATTTCTCCGAAACATGAAATTAAACTGGTGAAAGAAAATCCCCTTTTGAAAAGTAAAGCATTTTCTAATAATATTGAATTTTATGTTAACATTTATTCATATCGTTCTTTTGTTTTATATAGTTTTACTTGAAGTTTTCTTTACATAAGCACCATTCCCTTTTGTTTTATTCAATTCTTTTTTACACTATTCGAATTTAGTAAAACTTTGGGAGAAATAAAACTTTGTAGAAGTTTTAAACTGCTCAAAAAAGCCCTTAGTTTAATACTGATATGCTTTTTTTTAAGAGGTTGTTCAAACATTTGACTCAAGTATACTTAATTTATTACTTTAACGGTTTTAGAACGCACTATTAGTAGTAAGTTTAAAAATTTAAAACACAAATAGCGGAAAAAGCTTTTGAAATATTAATGAAAAAAACGTTATCCCAAAATAAACAAGAAAAGTAGCCTTGCTTTTATGATACATGGAAATATTTTATATTGATGTCAGATAATTCAGTTTGCAATGAATATCAGCACTCCTTCTCTTATAAATTTAGGTTTGAAAACACCTCGTGAAAATGGTGCAAAAAATTCCAGATAATTTTAACGGCTCGAAAAAAAAATGTTGTAATATTTTTTTAAATAATATTAAAAAATTTGATTTAAAAACTGCAGACTAGACATTTATTTCACTAAGATCAAATCTTTTTTCTAGTAACGTCTTCATTAAAAGCGAGCATTATTGTAAAAAGGTATATAAGATGCATCTGTTTACTTATTTGTGTTTAATTTTCTAGTAAACATATAACGAAGCGCTCCCGAAAGCAAGAGAAAATTAACTTTGAGACAAAATAAATATTTTTTCGGATACTCTTTTGGGCGTTAAATCGGTATGATTAGCTAAACAGATTGTGTCAATATACGAGTATTTTAAATCAGGCTTCTTAAAAGAAGTGTTCTTGCATTGTTTACCTAAATAAAAGGCGATAAAATGTGCTTCAGAAGATACTCGTATACTTTCCTTATTTTACAGGAAAAAAGTTCTTTTTTGAGACTGTTCGTAAATGAATTCCCTTTTTTTCCTCAACATTTTTGACCCCCATCCCCCTGGCCTTTTTGTCACAAAATGCCGCACTCTTCGCCTTCCCTTCTTCTTGTCATATGTCACATTTTGCAGTCAAAACTCATTAAAATGAACTCTAAGGAACCTTAAAAGTCAATTCTTCTTAACCAGACAAATAGATGACGAGACTCGAAAAGTACTAAGATGAAATTAAAAATTTAAACAACCCTTGAGCCTGTTTGCCGATCTTATATTAAAACGAACTTGTCTGGTCATAAAGCATTTTAAATCTAAATATATTTATTTGTTTTCGAGCGGATATGGTGAGCACAGAAAAGGAAAGAATCCTTACTAATAACATTTTGCTAGTCGCAAAAGCTTAACAACAAAGGAAAATTGAAAATTCTTATACTAAAATTAATTACGAGTATTTTAATTGTGAACAAATAGAAGCTGGCAACATATAAACATTTTAAATCATAGAGTTTTTTTTTCCTCGTCGGCCAATAATGACATCGGTTTCCAATCCTGTAGATTTAAGCCTAGCCGCATTTGCTAAAAAACATTATAGTTCGAGTTCTATTTTACATGGAAGTTCCAAACACATCTTATCAGACGTAGTTTTTTTTTCTTTCAATACTAATGTTTTAAAATTTCCAGTATGTTTTCACTTCAAAAATGGGGGAAACATTTTAAAGGCTTTTAATTAATATCTTTGTTAATTCATGTCATCCGAAAACGCGACCTAGCTAAGAACACCCACGATCGCTTCACTTTTCAAACAAAAAAAATTATTAAAAATCGGTCTATCCGTTTAGACTGAACGGTGCCACAGACAGATACACAGACACGTCAAACTTAAAATTATACTTCCCTTCCTTGATGATTCAGGAATTAAAACAGGAGTTCGTTTTAGCCTGTAATTCTTTCAGGAGTGTTTGAATTAACGAGGTTCTACAATATTGCATAAACATATTAAAAAACTGCTTTCTCAAACTGCTTTTCAACCCATCCCTCCCACTTGCCTCAAATCGCCTCAATTTCACGACCCCCTCTCTTCCCTTTAAAACAAATATCCTGCATGTACCACAATGTATTAATTTTCTCGTCTAAAATTTAAATTACTGGTTATACTAGCTGTTTTTAAAAATGTAAATAAAATAATCCATGTGCGACAAGTTATAATATATTTTAAATTATCCGGTGTGCATGATATCAAACTTCCTTTCTCTTAAAGACAATAAATATATCTTTTTTTTTATTTTGATTTTAGTTAAAGTGTAAAGAAAGAGTACTTTACGAAGGGTTGTAATGGATTCTAAAATTCGCTTAGATTGCGCCTTGCTTTTTCTCGTTACTTTTAATACTATTCCTAGTCTTGTTGCATTGGCAATTTTTTTTAAATCTTGGGAGTATGCTGAAAAACGGATTAAAACATTTTTCAATAATATTGTATATAAAATATTTTCCGAAGTTAAAAAAGATATGATGACTTGTAAATGTCAAGCAAAAAAACAGTAGTGTGTTTCCTATATTTAGCCTTTTGTAAGAAAAAGTAATAATCATAAATTGTTCCTGTCGAATGTAAATGCAAAAAAAATTAACCATCAGTAAATATTTGATTATTAGTATTTTGCCGCTTTTAAAATGTACTGTAGTCTTAACTTATTTTTAGCAATTATTTTAAATACAGAGCCGAATTTAATCTTTTAATTTCTTCAACTTCATGCGTTATGGAAAAAAAAAAACTGAATAAAATTGAAATTTATCCATTCCATTACCAATAAAAATGTCTCTTACCATTTTCTTTGAAAGCAATTCCTTCATGAGTTAAATGTTAAGAATTATTTATTGCTACCTCGTTTCTAAGAATTTATCACTAACTGAGCGACGCCAGCTAAATTAAACTAATGCATTTGAAAATATTACATAATTAATGCTTCCTACACGTTTAACAAAGAATAAAATTTTAATGATTCAATAGAGCACATTTTATTTGAAATCTAAAACGTTTGAACTAAAAATACATTCAGAATTCGCAACACGTATGTCAATTTGAAAACACGATAATACATAAAGTGGCTGTTTTTAGAGCTGCATAACTTATTATAAATATTGGAAAGTTTCTAAAAAAAATAAAAAAGAAATACTGAGTGGCAAAAAATGTTTAAATATGACTGATTTCTTGGATAGAAGCAGAACATAATTAGTTATTCAAATGAACTAGGAGGAATATATAGGAGGCGCAGCAGTCTCTTGCTAATGGCTTATGAAATAGGTAAAATCAGAGATGCTATATTGACAGTATGGTGCATCAGCTTACGTTTGACCCACTTTGGATCCAATTTTTCACTGTTGCTTAGCCAAGGTTACCAGATCAAAAAATTCGGAACGTTCACCTTAGACAAACTTTGCAAAATTAAAGAATCAATTTAGGTGCTGCTGAAAACTGCTCACAGTGAAAATTATCAAAGCACGATAACTTGCCAGAAAGAACAAGGAATCAAATACGAGCTCGGATCTAAAGAGGTCAAAAGCGAGCTAATGCGCTGGCATGTCTAAAAAGCCAAAGGTAAAACCGAAGGTGCTAAAAATGTTTAACAAATGCGTGTAGTACCATTCCTCTCTCGATACAACGCAACTGTCCAGAATCCAAATGAATTAGAAATTTTTCGTGTTAGTTGTTTAATAAAAACTAGCAGATTGTTCGTTATTTTCTTTGGCATTGATGTAATGTTCTGCGAAAGAAATTGTCTTTACATTCAATGTTATATATTTTTCACGGAAGTTACTTCCTTAAGAAGAAAAACACTCCTTCAAAAAATTAAGAGGAGTATTTTTACTCTGTTCTCCAAAATTCTTAGCACGATCTGTGGTTGTCTCGCTCATCAATCATTTTTTTTTTATCTTCGTTCGTGTTTTCCGTCGACTTCTGCACCGCAATGTTTCCTGCATTGTCAATCCTATTGAGATTCTTAAAATGCCTTCAAAGTAATCAAGTTTTTTTTTCCATATTTGAAAAATATTTTCAATGAAGTATGTTTGAAGCTAGTAAATTGTTGTGCAGGATTTAAATATCACTGGGACGCCTATTTTTGCTTTCTTTAACTGTTGATGTTTTGGCTACTTTCTCCTGGTTCTCAGCATCGAGAAGTTTTATTTGGCAATTTCGTAAAACTATTCGAGTTGAAACATACTGTGATTCTTCACAAATATGTGTAACTGCAGTAGTTCCAAAATCGTGTTTGTCTGAGTACGCATTCATTACATTCTGAAAATTTTCAATTTAGGTATAGTCTGAGGAAGATATTATGCAATAGTCTGAAAATATAGAATACTCAGGTTTTGTCTCTGATGTTACAGACATTGCTAAAAAATAACAGAAAATATAAAAAGAAAAACTGTCATGATATAAAAATATTTTTGAAAAAAAAAATTGAACCGACTTCGGAACTTCACTCGGCAAGTGCTCTAAAAAGTAAAAAATAATTTTATTCTTTGAACACCATCGACACTACATTTAAACATAAGTTTTGAAGTCGGCGCAAAAACGCAACATAGAATCATACGAAACTATAATTTAACTATATATGGGTGAATATCAGGAAAAGTGCCAATTTGACCATGGAAATTTTCAGTTTTTAAAGATACTCAGAAAATTAAATTAATAGAGTATTTCAAATACACATTAGTAACAATATTTTTTAAAAATTAGGGGCATGGTCAAGGTGAACATTTACCCCCCTTTTAGGGGGGGGGGATCTTTGAGCGTTACCGACATGATGAGAATGCTACCGAACTGACAAATATTACAGATTTTACACTTCGTGTACAAAAGTAATCACTTTCACTACCTTTTATGTTCAAAAATAAAATAATTATTACTTAGAATATAATAATATTTTCAGAGCCTGAACGCTTTTTTGTTTTATAAATAAAATTAGAGACTAATTAAAAGTTAGTTAAAGTCTAAATAAGTGCGACAAAGTTTGTTTCAAACAGATAAATAGGTTAATAGTTAAAAAATCAAAATAAAATAAAATTCTTAACACAATATTAAAAAACGAAATTAATTCAGGACAGTCAGAGTTTGGCGGGGGAGGGTGATTTTCACTAAAATGTTTGTTAAGTTTTCCATT
Source organism: Uloborus plumipes (assembly GCA_038373865.1). NCBI lineage: Eukaryota > Metazoa > Arthropoda > Arachnida > Araneae > Uloboridae > Uloborus > Uloborus plumipes. The sequence goes on from JAXGGA010002851.1 coordinate 45,917, forward strand.
TTAAAACAAAATTATATTTTTGGGTGCAGTAGTTACGAACGAAGGTCGGAATATTGATATAAAAGAAAAGAGGGTGAAAAAAGCAATAATTCTGTTTGAAAACTTAAATTTTGCGGAAAAATTCATGTTTTTGAAGTATTTAAAAAACAATGAATAAACTGTAAAATGGAAAAATTTGACAGGAAAAACGATGCACTTGAATCTATCTGTATACTTTAAAATTTCAACAAACTCATAACATGAAGAAAAAATTGCGAAAAAACATCGTTAACGCACGCATCAGTTTCGTAACAAATACCTTTTACTTCCGCGCTGCCGACATGACTGCTGCCGACATGACAAATTTCCCGCAATATGATAGCTGAACATCCCTAATTAAAGATTCGAAAATAAAAACACCTTATTATGTCCATGACAATAGGTTTCTTTTCCATTATGCAAAAATAAATTGAAAAAATACTTTATTTTGTGTCTTAATTTCCGCTGCCGACATGACACTTCATTTGGTAGAAACAGAAAAGTCAGGATTGAAAAACTCTTACCTGTAATTTAATGCAGCCGAAGGGAAAATTTTTTTATCGGAACTGAAACATCACATATTAGAGCTTCACCCAGCGTAATTTTTTGGCGCCAAAAAATGTTTTGTCTAGATTTTATCATTCCGAAAGTTGGCTCACTCGTCATGTTATGAAAACTTGTGACAAGCAGAAATTGCTTCTTTTTATCGATCTAAATTCATTTTATCTAAAACACATGAGTTAATCGTCATAGATGAACACAAAACACGTTATTTCCTTTTGTATTTGTTTCTGCTGCGATGTTTTATAATCCACAGGATTTTTTTGAACTTTGCGATTCGAATGTGTGACGCGCTGCCGACATGACATTGAGGCAATAAAAAGAGTTCTATTGTCACAAATTAAAGTAAAACCTGAAAATTTTGTCATGGATTGTATGTGCGACGCAGTTTACTGTATGGAAAAAGAAAAATTTTTGGTTTTTATTTGGAAGTGCTTGAGAAATTCATTTGTGACTTAAATTAGCACTTTTCCTGATATTCACCCATATATAAATTGCAATGAATCCAGGTTATTTAATCGCATTCGCATACACTACATCGACAACCATATATTTATGTAATGGTACAAATATTCAGCTCTTAATTTTCAGTGGTTTCTCTGAAAAATGTTGGCAAAATGTAGTTAAACATCATTTCACCTATAGTTTTTGCACCGACTTCAAAACTTATGTTTAAATGTAGTGTCGATGGTGTTCAAAGAATAAAATTATTTTTTACTTTTTAGAGCACTTGCCGAGTGAAGTTCCGAAGTCGGTTCAATTTTTTTTTTCAAAAATATTTTTATTTTATTCTTTTTAGTGTAAATGTACATATGAAATAAGGTAATGTTTCCATTACAAAACTTCACCTAATTTGCTTCAATGAATGCTTCATAAAATAAACTATATAAGGAAAAAAAAGAAAGAAAGTATCAACGCGTCTAAAATTTTAAACGATCGACACTAAAAAATAATCCTTGTTGTTATTCTCTGGTATTTATTTGTGTACTAGTTTAATCAAAGGCTAAATATTAACGGCTTTTCAACTAATTTATATTTCAAAACAACACTAGATCCTCACGGTTCATAAAATTTTACGAAGTATTACGTACGCGGGCCGCTAATGAGTTTCATGTTTGCTTCAGTTAAGCCTTCATTCAAAATTTTCATTATCATTACAATAACTGTTTCATATTAATCACGTTTTGTAACAATGGATTTCATATTTAATCATTTAGGACAAATCGCTTTAAATTTGAGCAAAAATTTGGAGATTTTCCTCACTTTCTTCAGAATTCCTGTATCAAACCTTATGTAAATTAAAACTAATAAAACCTGAAATATTACGAATGAATTCGTACGTGGTACGACTTTCAGTTCGTTGGAGCTCAGGAGAAAAAAGCAGGACATAGAAAGATACTCAGTTTAAAATTTTCAAAAAGACCATAGAAATGAATTTCATTATGCAATCCAGAGAAGCCTAGCGTTCAAAATGGTCATTATTACGATTACTGTGATCCCAATTTCTTTTTCGAAAGATTTCTGCAGGTTCCCATTATCGAACCCGGACCACGAGAGGATGGGACCAATCGGAAAGAAAGACCTTTCTATCAAAAAAAGAATTTTTGAAATCGGTCCAGGCATCTTCGAGTAATCTTATAACATACAAAAAAAAAAAAAAAAAAAAAATCTCCGACGAATTGTATAACTTCCTCTTTTGTTGAAGTCGGTTAAAAATGGAGTGAGAATTTATTGCACGTGGTTGCCATATATTCGCTACAGAAAAAAAAATGCGTTCTGTGATTTTCAAGAGCATTTGCAGGCAATTTTTGGAAAAAATATCTTAGTCTACTAGTACACATGTAATTTGAGCATTGAAAAAAAGAAAAAAGAAGTATCCTTATTATCGTCAGAAAATATACTTTAAACAGGTACTATATTTCGTCCACAATCAGTCACTAGTAATATTATAAAACATCACTGGTTCGCTTTATGTGTGCAATTAGATTCCTCAAAGCTTCACCTGAAAATTTTCAATATTTTCTTCGAAAGCAAAATCTTTAAAATAATAGATTTTTTGAAGTTTATTTGATCAAACACACAATTTGACCTATCATTGTTTGAAAAATACCGAGGATATTATTTAAACTCACAAATTGATTTCAAAAGTTTGTTGCATAATTTTTACTGCCTGCCATTATACTATACACAAATTATAACATGACTACTTTTTACTTTCGAATAATCCAGACTAAAAAGATAAAATCTAGAGACAGTTTTTAGCCTTATATTTTTATTTAGAAAATTAATAGCAAACAATAGACTTATTTACATACCACTTCTTTAAATTAGTATTGTAAATAAAACAAATAAAAATATTTTACTGATCTTAATGTTTATCCATGTGAATTTATATTAAATGTAATGAACTAAGCATACACAGTAAAAATATGTAAAATAATAGTAAATAATAATCAGAAACTTAACCGTTACAAACAATTTAATTTGCCTTGTAAATGACACATAATACCAAACATGTCTGGAAAAAAAATATATCAAAAGTAAATGCGCCTAGATTTCCTTAATCAGTCAATCACTGGGAACGTTTTAGTAATGTTCCACAATAATGAAATTTATGTTTCTTTAACAAAGATATGGCCATTAAAAGACCAAATTTTATGATTCATTTGTAATAAAAGGTCATTGCTTGACGTCATAAAAGTCTCACTGTTGGTATTTTGAAGTTACACGAAGATAATAAAGTTAGATAATTATAATGGCATGAAAAGTCTCTCTGTTTACGGATGATTGAAGTTGATAGCTTTAACGGTACAAAATACTTCTCTCGTAAATGCTGTTTTAGACATTTTTTTTTCCTTAAAGTTGTAATAAATTAAATGTGAAATCTGTAGCCATTTACGATAAGTTACCATTAAACGTAATGCATTCTTTAATAGTTGAGTCTAATGCTCTCCAAAAATATTTTTAGCGGGTATTTCTCACAATGGTATGTTTTAAAAATTCCTGAAATAGTCATACACTTAAGAGATATTAAGTAGTTGGAAAAATTGTAGCAAATTTTGAACGACAGTTATTTTTGCTGTAATAGAGTAGAGAGATAGAGTCTTCTTGAACTACACGAAACGAGGTTTTTTCTCTTTAAATTTTACACTTTAGTGCATATCAAGTAATCTTTTATTCGAAAAGAAAACTCAATTAGTAACCTTTTACAATTTCAAACTAATATTAAGTTGGTCAAAAGAAAGAAAAAAGAAATACAGGTTTTATTAAGAAACACCTGTTTGCTTTAGTCCCCTAGAAATTTGAGGTACCTTTCGTTTCTTCGTTTATGTTAACATTTAGTTTCTTCCTTTAACTATGCTTTGGTATTTATTTCTTAATTAAATATTCCACACTATTAATACGCTTATACGTATGTTCTTATATGCATCATCAATTGGTATCATTGATTTTTGAATAAACAAGGAAGTCAATGGAAAAATATAAAAATACTTTTGTGCTTTTGCCGATGTGCATTCAAGCTTGAGAATTGTTTTTTACAAAATGTGTGGTATACGCACTAATGGGTAGGAACATTTAGTTAAGTCTTTTCAATACTGCTTATGTTTTACGTGCATTTAGTATTTAGTTTTTCAAAATGAAAATAAAATGCTTCTATTTTCCATAGAATATTTTAAATTCGTACCCCAAATGAATATTGAAACCATGATCTTAAGTTTTTACAATCCAACAGATCATTCAAACCTATTCAGCTCAATGACAATTATTCATTTTTATGCCAAGTTTGGCTGCCTGGGTGGATTTATGCAGGGTCAAAATGTTTATAATTAATTTATATCAATTAGGATGCGACGAGAAAAAATTCCGGTTGCATTCAAACACCCGAACACTTTGTTTAAACCTAGAAATATTTCGCGGCATATTATTGCAACCTATTTTCTGAAGTAGATGAAAGGTAAATCATACACACAAAAGCATCGGAAAAAATTCCAAAACGCTCCTGGATAAAAAACAGCAGCTGATGTGCCTAATTTCTGGTAATAACATATCTAGAAAAAATCAAGAAGGTTTCCCGCTAAAAGTCAGTAACCTCTCTGAAGCATCCACAAACCTTCCAATAAAAGCTAGTCCCGTTAGTTAATCAGGAACTTTCCATAAAACTTCGGTTCATGGTAACCATTTGGCATATTCATGTTTTATCCGGAAGCAGTGTAGCAAATATGACAAAAGCAAAGGCAGCAATTGGAAGCAAAATAACTGAACAACTTATTTTATTGCATTTCTTCCAGAGCTACAGTATCCACAGGTTGCGTATGCTCATGTTTGGGTCGAAGACATTCTGGACAGGTCGCAATCAAACTGAAAGCTAAACATTTAATAAAAGCGTTCGATATACCCTGTGAATGATTGTTAAAAATATTTTTCACAAGAGTTAGAAAACCGCATTCGTGCTTGTATCCAAGGGTGGAATAAGAACTTTTTCAAGAGTGAGGCGAGAGAGAGTGGAGTCGTGTATCTAGTAGCATTAAATTTATCATACAGACTTCCTATTAAAACTCTGTAAAAACAAAACATGCAGAATAAGCTCTTAAAATAGAAAATACGTCTTATATGAGGCATTCGCTATCAAAGCATGCTCATTCAGGAGTTTTCGTAAGTTGTTTTTCTTCTGTTGTTTTACACTTCTTGGTAGATAAACTCTAGCGCCACAAAGTGATATAGAGCAAATCTCTCTAAAACCCCGTTGCAAAAAACAATTTAATTTCGAAACCAGCTCAACACATGATTCTACTATACGCCCTCAGAGAGTTTAGGTGCCTCAATCGGGTGGAAGCTGTGCGTCAAAATGATGTGTGCCTTTAATATTCGCTTCTTAATGTTGGCACATGAAGACTGTATGCCAGATGCCGTATCGGGGGATTGCTCAAGGTCTGTAAAAGCTAAAGCCTACTACCCCATTGAGAAGGGGAGAGAAACAGTGGCACTCCAGTAGTGCCGACAGAAGTGAGAACTTGAACAATTACTAGCGTATTTTTTTAATCTTCAAGGGTTTTTTCTCATCTCAAAAAATGCCAACATGCATGTGTATGCAATACAATGCTCGTTTATTCCAACCACGGAGTGCAGTTCTGTGCTTATTATGCACTCATAAGCACGGCATAGGAATTAAACGAGCTGGAGGCAAAAATCCTCTTATAGAGCAAAGAGAGCCAACAAAAACTGGTAGCTGATGTGAAAATTAGATTACCAGCGAGCGACTGCACTTGGTACGGTATAGCTCGAAAGATTTGAGGCAAGGCTCGGGTATAAAGCAGTAAATAACCGCCCCTAAGCAAGTGTTTTTGTTGGCCCTCTTTGCTCATAAAGAGGATTTTTGCTTCCAGCTAGTTTATTCCTATACCATGCTGATGAGTGCATAATAAGCACGAAACTGCAGTCCATGGTTGGAATAAACGTTTTAGGTGTATTGCATGTTTCTGCCTTAGGCCTTGCTTAGGGCCGGTTACTTACTGCTTTATGCAGGTGTATGTTCGTACATAGACAATATATGTACATTAGGGTGATTCAGAAATGTAAGGAAAAAATAAACTTTGTATTTTTGTGCGTCTTACCCTCTTATTTTGTGCCACTATATAGGGGAGAGTGATAATGAATGGGCCATGGTGATGAATGGGCCACTAACAAAATATGAAAAAGAATTTGCATGTTTTTTTTTTTGATGCCATCAATAGATGTAGCTATTTGTTCTACTAAACTCATCCAATTTTCATTCGTTTGCGCTGAGCCATTTTCAAACTAGAGTGGCATGGTCAAGAATCTGACTGAAAAGTAAGTTTTTTCCATTTTTAGTAAAACATTTCCTAGCTAAAATGTACCAAGTATTTCACTGCATACATATGTATAAGCTAGTCTTTCCATATCTATAAACTAATTTTAAGATGTATTTTGATCTTATTTAAATTCAATGTACTCAAAAAACCTAAATGTATTCCAAAAGTATAGGTGGGGCTGAATGGGCCACTATGTCATGGTAATGAATGGGCCACCTAAATATTGTTTTTCTTCCTTTTCTTTGGATTTTCGCATTAATATGAAACACAACTGACTGTCATAGATACATTAAGATTAATGTCGTCAAAACAGTTTTGTAGTAACTTCTAAATATAATTTACAGATCTATATTATACTCCTATAGTACAATAGACCTCTGGTCGCAGTGCGTGGCTTGAAAAAGCCCCCCTCTCTCCTTCATATTATATTCCTCACAGTACAATTTCATTTTCTTTCTTGGTAACTTAAGTTAGATATTTATTATTCCCGATGTCTAGTAAATTTGAAAATTTTTTTTTGAATTTTGACAAGTTTGAAAATGAAGAAGTTTTTGAAAGTGATTTTTAATATTATTTTTGAAATATCAAATTTTGTTAAATCGTAGTGGTATTATCTGTTTTTTTTTATATATATTTGATGTTATTTATTTCTTACAATCTCGTTATTTAGTCATTTTTCTGCTACAATTGGTATGCATCAGTTTTATTTTAATTGCATCATTTTTGATGTTCATATAATTTTAAATCAGTATGATTTTGTATCATCATGTCAAGTGCCACATTTATTTTGTCATATTCAGCAAATAAAAGATTAAATCCACATGTTTTCATTGAATTCATCTAGTGGCCCATTCATTACCTTCGATGGCCCATTCAACCCCATAGGTGGGGTTGAATGGGCCATCGAAGGTAATGAATGGGCCACTAGATGAATTCAATGAAAACATGTGGATTTAATCTTTTATGTTTTCATTGAATTCATCTAGTGGCCCATTCATTACCTTCGATGGCCCATTCAACCCCATAGGTGGGGTTGAATGGGCCAAATTTCAAAATTTTTATTTTCTATTATAATTTATTATAGACAGGTGCTAATCCAACTTTTATGACTTTTTTAGATAGCCAGATAAGTAAAGTAACTAAAACACAAATTTAGAGTTAAAACAAAGTGTTAGAAAAAATTACAAAAATTCAAAACCAAAAAGCGGCCCATTCATTACCACTCTCCCCTACACTGATTATTTGTGCAAAATTTGGACAAAATATATTAATATATAGAGGTTGCGCAAACGCCTTGAAATTTCGAGATATTGATAAAAACGTGAACGTAAATGATATCTATGGAACAGAGTAGCCTTTGTATTTTTGTTCGTCTTACCGTCTTATTTAGGCCTTTATATACACTGAATTATTTGCCCAAAATTTTAGTAAACTATGTTTACCTTTAAGAGTACTTCAAATTTTGTGATAGTGGCACAAATGCGAACGTAAATAATAATAATAAAGTTACTTTATTGCTGTTTTTTTCTCTGAAGAAAAAAACGTGCAATTACAAAATGAACTATATATCTGAAAAACCAATGAAATGCAGAAGAGTATGAAAACTAATCAAATACGAAAAAAATATAAAAAACAAATTTAAATACATTAAATATATAGTAGTTCGCTCATTAATTCTTGCAATACTTTTTAAGGTTACATTTTTGCAATTTTGAAACCTTTTCTGTGTTCCTGTATGACTTGAAGAAGACACTGTCTTTGTTTTTCGTCGTTAGTGATAGTCTTAACAAATGCTTCAATAAGGGCCACGCCAAGCTCCGTATTGTCATTTACAATCCTCAGTTTCTTCGGTAGTACAAAGCATTGTTGATAGCTATGTTGAAGATTCCAATGCTCAGGATCAAACAGCTGATATATTTTGACTTTCTTCTTTACATGAATAAGGACGCTGAAAATGTTCCAAATCATTTCTCAGTGCTTGCACAAAAAGGGTTGCTGGGAACCCAGTTCTTAGATATTCTTTCCCATTAACGATAAGAATGTGAAATAAATCCCATTCCTATGTTACGAATACCTTTTCCTGGTCCGGATGCAAGTTTGAACTGGTTGTAAAATAAACTTGAAGCCATAAAGGATCTTTGACGCAGATATAACACGATGAACCGCTCCTGGGACACGAAAACATACACCAAGAGAAGGTGCTCCGCTCAAGAAAATCACACTAAGCTCTAGTATCTTCCTTAGACACTTCTTTTGCATGAGTCATCAGAAGTTGACTTTGCGAAACTTCCATTACTAGTTGCACGTTGCTCTGAATTGGCTACCAACTTCTTAACCTCGTCGTTTCTCACTCCAGGTTTAAAATTAGAATGTTTTATCCTTGACTATGATTGCTGAAACCGCTTAGAAAGCAGTATTGTAGATAAAATGGCAGTGGATGGTTCCACGCAATTGCGTGAACACCGCATTTGACATTGCACGCAAATTCCCAATTCTGCCTATTTCTTGGTTTATTGGTTAAAATACCGAAAGACCAAGACGAGAATAGACTTTGGTTGTAATACCACAATGTCTAAAATATAATGGTGGAAAGCACAATATAAAAGTTGCTTCCCTAGTTCTTTTTCCCAAGTTCAAACTTTCTCCAACTTTAGTACCGGCACTACATGTCGTATCAAAACACATACCACGTACGAGCTCAGTAAATTCCCATTTATCTAACTGGTTATTGCACAGCAACATTTGCCGTAGCAATTCCAGTGCCAGACGAACTTACTAGAACCCAGAAGTAAATCATCAATGCTTGTGGTCCTGAGACTAATACTGGTATGAAACCCACCGATCCTCCTTCATTTTCCCAATATATTTTGTATAAGTGTTTCGTTCCAGTGAACTATCAAAGGAAGTCATAGATTTAAAAGACTTTTGTAAGTTAACGGCTGATTTAGAGCGAATAGTTTGCCTTTACCGTTTTATGGACGCTGTCAAATCCTCCCCATTTTGACCTATACTTTGTACTGTAGCAGCTACTATCAAAGTGGCTTTCTGTCACTTATATTGGGCCCTGTCTAGAGAGGATGCTAGGTGTTTTAGCCGAATAAACTCATACATCTCAAACAACCGAAAAGAAAACAGAAACCACAGCCCGAGCTTGCAGCTGCATTTTCTACCCAAACTGAGGTAAGAGATGATGCAGCTTTGGAGCGGGGGGGGGGGGAGCGTTACAACTCACTTTGAGCTATTATTTTATTGACTAATTACTTAGTAGAGCAAACTAACATTTTTCAATTATTCCATTTTATATGAAGAACAATATTATTTCGGGTAATGAAGTTATGTACACTAACTCTCGAAATTGCCAATTTTCAATAGAATTCGATCGCGATGCGCGACCTCTAAATATTATTCAATTGAGCTAAAATTTTACATACATCACATTCATGAATAGTGTAAAAAAACTGCGGGGTAAGACCAAAGAAATTTAAAAAAAAAAATTTTTGAATCACCCTAATGTACATCCTTATTTACAGAGGTGTTTGTAACGATTATGGTAACAGTGTCGCGAGTTCAATTACTCCTTCCCCATCTCAAAAAGTACCGAATGAGCCTGAAGAAGTTTTCCCTTAAAAAAATATATACCACCACTTAAAAAGCACTGGTAACACGAAAAAAATATGGTAACAAATTGCTTCTTCCGTTTATAATTTTGATTTTATAACCTAATACATATCATACAGCTAAGATATCTCATGAGTTTAATTGGAATCTGAGCAGGAAATGAACAAAAAATGTATTTTTATTTTAAAACCAATTCAAATAAAATTACTTAAATCAGTAAATAATTACTCAACATTGCTAATTAAAAAAATAAAAATAATTCATATACAAAAGGTTAATTGAACAAGAATTAATTAACGTGCAAGAATTACCTGAGTAGAGAGATCTCTATTGTAATTTTTTTCAACAATGAATTAAGCGTGTTTGCTTCGAAACCCCTCAAATATTTTGTTTTCATTAAGAGACGTTTTATAATCACCTATGTGACGAATGTGTTTATGCAAACAACTAACTATATCACTTAATTACCATGAGACAAAACTGTAACATTTGCTATCCCCCTGAAATGTATTGTGATAAATAGATACTGTTGAAATTTAAACAATGATAATCGCCAACTTACGTCTCCAACTCCCGCAGAGTAAATTACATAGGTTAAATTTAAGCTCATACATGAATAGCAGCTTATTAAAATGAATTGTTTACTCAAATTATTTCGATTGTCTGTTACAACGGTATCAAAGGTTTGGTTCATTCGCCAACGCGATATGATCTAAAATACTTAAATATGCATATTTTTGAAGGTTTTCCAGTTTTCTATAGGCTAAATAAGCGATAACCGTTATTTCAATGTATCATAATAATACGTTTTTAAATATTTTTAGTCAAATTATGGAATTCATAATGATATACTTCGAGTAAATTATCATCGAGTAACATAAAATCAGAACTTATTAGATCTAAAAAGCTATGATTTTATGTTGGGCTTTAAAAAAGTAATTAATTTCTGCCTTATTTATTGGTAATGAAAAATATTTTAATTTTATTACAAAAAAAAGTCTTTAATTAGACACTAATAAATATTATTACTTAAATGTATTCTGCTTCGTTTTTTTTTCTCCTCAGTTGAGCTTGCTAGCAAAAAAAAAAGACTGAGTCAGAATGTAAACTCCTACTAAGAAGAGTCCAAGGTTATTCGAAAAAAAATATCATTTAGTATTTTCTACAAACTAAACTTTTACCATAAAGTTATATGAGAGTGCAGGTCATCAACATACCATCATATGAATCTGTCTTTTTAATTTCAATTGTTATACTTAATTACTTCCTTTTTATATTTTTTTAATGTAGCGTCATTTTTGCATTCCATTTTTTATGCTTTTGTTAAAACTTGAAAGAGAAGTACGCTAAAAAAACATTGTATACTGTAACAGAACTTGCCGGCCAGGTGGCTGCTATCAACTTTGCTAAATATTTTCAAGATACTGGATAGAGACATTTTATTGATGTCTCTATCCAGTACTGTAAATATTATAGCAATAGTGCTACGACTACGTTTTTAGGAGCGTTTGCTATGGATCAAAAAATAAAAAAAATACTGAGAGTTTCAAAACACAAAGTGCATTCAGATAACGTTACATCTACAGTAATTAAAAAATACGGGAATAGTTGATTCCTAATTGCAGCACTTGTTTACACTATAGACTAAAATTGGGAATCATTTACGTTTTTCTTAAAGGAAATGTCCTATGCAAAAGAGGCATTAGGAAAAGAAGACGACTACGTCTTTAGGAGCGTTTGCTATGGCTCAAAAAATAAAAAAGTACTGAGAGTTTCAAAACACAAAGTTCATTCAGATAACGTTACATCTACAGTAATTAAAAAAAAATCAGAAGGACACTAATCTACCTTTTAAAATAAAAATAAAATAACATACATTAAAAAAAAAAAAAACTTTTAACGCAGGACTTCAAAGAACTTTAGGTCGACAGGTAAGGAAAAAAAGGCTTACTTAAAAGGAAGCTCGCTTATTTGTGACAAAATTTTCTGCTTTTTGACCACTGGCAGCGAAAGCAAATGACATTAAAATTTAAAAAATGAAAAGTGAGCTTACCTGCAGTAATAGTGGATCAAATTAAATCTTTTGTTGAGCAAACGGAGAATTTTTCTCTGCATTTTTTTTATTTAACGGATGAATCAAGAATACAATTAAGCTTTCGGAAACTTTAAATTCCAATTCAAGGTGTAAAAATTTTTAGTGGCATAGTTGGTTTGTTAATTATATGAAATGAGTACGTGTTGAGTATTTCTAAGTAATACGAGTATGGGATTTTTTTTTAATGGCCACCAGATTATTAAGTGCAAAAGTAGATAAATCTTCCTACCAACATGTTCCACCAACCGACCATTTTTTTAAAAATAATAAGATCCAAATCCTTTGTTAGATTAAGAATTATTTATTCTTAATCTTTTTTAGGTGTATAGTCCACTTTTCCTGAAAATTAAACCATAACTATTCCATATAGATGGATTCTCTATCTCATTATCCTACTTTCATTTTTCTAATTTTTACCATTAGTTACAATTTTCATTTTTACTTTTATTTTTACAAAAGGACTGGAGTAATATGCTCATATATTATGCAATTAATAAAATTGCTTTCTTATGTATTGCGAATTACACGAAAAATGTAACGATATTGATTTCTGATGTGTTTTTATCTTTTTATCGTTTTTTTTTTTTTTTTTGTACTTAATGAAATTTAAATTCAACTACAGTACGCTTCCCCAGAACTTTGTTTCATTACATTTTTTTTTCGCTAAGATCTAACACTCCTGTTTCAGCTGCGCAGTTTTTAAGAAAATCGAACACCCCATGTATTAAAGTTTACAAATACCTTTGTGCTAAAGATGTACAGAAAATAAACAACGTTACAATGCACAAATGAGCAGGGATACTGCAGACACGTGTTTCGGCGTTACAAGGAACGCCTTTATCAATGCAAAAAAGTTGTGAGCTTATGGATGCACAGACATCCGACAAAAGCAACGGAAACAGAAGCGAACAGCTTAAAAAGCAAACATAGCGGATTACATGAACACCAATAAAAAAATTCGAAGCCAAAAAAGATCCAATGGGAAAATAAAGAATGAACCGAAGCTTTCTACAGGTACGAATGGAAGAAAGAATTCGATTGGCGACACGATAAGCCCTTTTATATAATTTTGCCTTTTCCCTTTCTAATTTATTCCTCTGATTTTGCTGGCATTTTCCATTTTCTACTTGTCTTTATTTTTCTTTTTGTTTTTTTCATTTACCGATTCGCTTTCTTTCATTCTGCTCTTTTTTTGTTCTTGCGGTTAACAGTTTAACCTGGTGTTTTTTTTATTATGTTAGCCTTTTGGCTTATCGTGTCGCCAATTGAATTCTTTCTTTCCATTTCGTACCTGGTAGAAAGCTTCGGTTCATTCTTTATTTTCCCATTGGATCTTTTTTGGCTTCGAATTTTTTTATTGGTGTTCATGTAATCCGCTATGTTTGCTTTTTAAGCTGTTCGCTTCTGTTTCCGTTGCTTTTGTCGGATGTCTGTGCATCCATAAGCTCACAACTTTTTTGCATTGATAAAGGCGTTCCTTGTAACGCCGAAACACGTGTCTGCAGTATCCCTGCTCATTTGTGCATTGTAACGTTGTTTATTTTCTGTACCCCATGTATTATTTAAATTTAATTAAAATTCCGAAACATGCTATTTTTTTTATTAAATAAATATTTTTTTATCAAAAAAAAACTTAAACAACTCATATACAGAGACAATATTAATTAATAAAACTGTTCTCTGATACTTATGCAATATTATTTTTTTAGCATTTTTTTTTTTTTTTCAGTGCTTTTTTTTTTTTTTTTTTTGTAATAAACACAGCCTGTTATATTCTTCCAAAGATTTTTTTTTCCTAAAGGTATTTTTTCGATAATACCAGCAAAGGTATGTATTTTTTTTTATCAGAATCATAACATAAAATGAGTTTAATTAATTCCTCAGTAAAACAATTTTGAACTTCGAAGTTTTGTTCAAACCACTTGCATTGAAAATTAATTAAATGGTTTGCTTCCTAAGTTTTTAAATATATTCTTAAGTAAACTTAGTACGCTTTAATTAATCATATTTTTTCAGCGCTTTGAATAGTTTGGTTAAAATTAAAAGCAAACATACCAGCAATCTAGGGTCACGAGTGTGGTTATAATTTGTACGCAATATATTTACATTAGTTTGAAAATTATTATAAAATGAATTTGTTCTCTTGTATTGTATCAACTTTTCTCTTGTTGAGAACATTGTTCGCAAAGACATATTTTGACATTTTATATTTGAATAGGGACTAAAGGGAGGTACTCGTATTTCTTAAAAAAGAATCAGGGCAATGTACTAAACAGTTTTAAGTGAAATCTTAGTCTTTAATTTTTTAAACACAGGGAGATGACTTGAACTTTTCTATATGGTAAACTCCCCACTATCCCCGGTTTTTCACCTTTTTTTCTGTTCTTTTTTTCCAATCATCACGTAGAAAAATGCTACTATTTCAGTTTTATTAGTGCAAAATCTTCTTTCACAATTTTGACACAACCTAACTTATTTCATTAAACTAAGCTCTAGAATTGAAACCCTATTCTAGGGCGTTTGAAAATTTTCAAGTATAGTACAAGTTTTAGAATCTTTCTCTGATCTAAGTCATTATTTTTTGAATGGTGTTTCAAATCTGTCCCTTTTTCATATACTTATTTAAAACTGTTAAAATTCTTGCATACAATCGTGCTACATTAAGAACAGATTATATATACATATTAAGAATAAAATCTTCTGTTTTTATAAGCAATATATTTGCATTACAACAATAGAATAGGGTCAGAAAACTATATAGTTATTTTATTTCGTACTTCTACGTGCCAAAGGAGCTGATGAAAAAAGTCTTATTTGCCATTACTTTTATTTATTTTCTAAATCATTAATTTTATTTTGTTTTAACTCAGCTGCATTCTGCAAAATAACAAATCAGTTTATTTTAATGAAAGATAACTCGTTTTAGTTGGTTCATAACGAATTTCCTTCCTTTCATTGTAGAATAATACAATCTTTAAAAGAAATTTAAGTACCCGTGTCATTATGCGTTTTGCGAAATATGCCTTTTCAACTTATTAGTGGCCTTATTTGCTTAATCGATCATTTAGGATATTGCTGACAAAATGATAATGATTAGGATGTTTTTAAACCCGTGTTTATGCAAAATTGTTTTCTCAAAATTGTCGAAAACGAAAATTACTCAAAATTGTCTTTCTATTTTCCATATGTCTTTGCTTACCTCAACATGGTCCACGTAGGATGATGACTCACATTTGTTGTTTCCAGTTTTCTTCTAATTTAAATACTCTATAATTAATCTTAAACTTCTGAAACAACATGTTTTCAAACATGTGTGTGCGTGTGCGTGTGCGCGTGTGCGTGTGTGTGTGTGTGTGCATGTGTTTGTGTGTGTTAATGCAGTTTTGACAAAACCAAGGGTTTTTTTTTTTTTTTTTTTTGAGATTAAATGCAAAAAGAGAAAAGAAAACAAGAAGTTCTGTCAAGAACTAAACGAGCCTACTTTCCCGTACATCGACATCGGCATTCTAGCACCTGATCATTATTCTCTTGATCATCTGAGACTAAACATTATGTCAAACATACCTTTTTAGCACTTAAAGCTGATTTCTAAAAGCAAAATATACCCCTCTCATCAGATGAAATAGAGACATAAAAAGTAAATAAATGAATAAATGAAGTTTTGTCGCACCTTTTAAAGAATGTAACTGTTACAGTTCTTCCGTAGAAAAATTCCTCAATCGTTTTCAAAAAAAAAAAAAAAATTAAAAGTACAAAGTACATCAAAACACATTTTATCAAAGAAAGGAAAAAAAACTCGTCCGTCGATAAAATGTCTCAATTTTCACTTTTAAACCGTTGCCAGTTGTTAAATATAAATAAAGAATAAAATGCCCTCGTGAATGAAACACTTTTGTTACAAAAAAAATCGTCTGCCAAAAAAAAAAATAATAGTAATAAATAAAATAACACAAATGAATAAATAAACAAAAAATCGTCTGCACAGTCAGTCATTTTTTTCTGAGCCTGCATTTCCGCCATGTTTGTGGAGTCGGAGTCAGAATCAGAGTCCTCACAGAAGATTATTCAGAAAAGTACTTTACAAACATTATTTATCAAAACCATTTTTTTACAAAGTTAGTTTGAAGGAAATCCGACTTTAAGTTCCAGGATCAACATTCAACTTAAATTCCCCGTAGGCGCTAATGTTGAATTTTTTTCTGAACGGTTCAATATTGAACGAAAAATGGTTCAAACCAAAAAGCGAAATAAGGGAATGAACCTCTCCGAGATCTTTCAAACAAAAAAAAGTTTATTCCATTCGGATGGTTCACTCAGAAGTTATTAGGTGGGGAAAGGTTGCTTGAACGGTTCAATGTTGAACGAAAAAATGTTCAAATTGAAAATTTAAATACTGCAATGAAGTATCCTTGCTGAGATCCTTCGAACAAAAAAAAAGTTTATTTAAATCGGACTGTTCACTCAAAAATTATTAGGGGTGACAGCTTGCTTGAGCGGTTCAATGTTGAACGAAAAATTGTTCAAATCGGAAATGTAAATACGGGAATGAAGTATCCTTGATAAGATCTTTCGAACAAAAAAAAGTTTGTTGAAATCGGACTGTTCACTCAAAAGTTAGCATAGCGGGACAGGTTGTTTGAACGGTTCAAAGTTGAACCAAAAATTGTTCAAATCGAAAAATCAAATATGGGAATGAGTTGTACTCGCCGAAATCTTTCCAACAAAAAAAAGTTTGTTCAAATCGGAATGTTCATTCAAAAGTTATTAGGGGGGGGGGAGGTTGCTTGAACGGTTCAATGTTGAACCAAAATTGTTCAAATCGAAAAATCAAATATGGGAATGAGTTGTAATCGCCGAGATCTATCCAACAAAAAAAAGTTTGTTCAAATCGGAATGTTCATTCAAAAGTTATTAGGGGGGAAAGGTTGCTTGAACGGTTCAATGTTGAACGAAAAATTGTTCAAATCAAAAATGTAGATACAGGAATGAAGTATCCTTGAAAAGATCTTTCGAACAAAAAAAAGTTTGTTCAAATCGGACTGTTAACTAAAAAGTTAGCATCGCGGGACAGGTTGTTTGAACGGCTCAAAGTTGAACCAAAAATTGTTCAAATCGAAAAATCAAATATGGGAATGAGCTGTACTCGCCGAGATCTTTCCAACAAAAAAAAGTTTGTCCAAATCGGAATATTCATTCAAAAGTTATTAGGGGGGGACAGACAGACAGACCGACCGACAGACCGACAGACCGACAGACCGACAGACCGACACACAAATTCCCCATCTCAATACCCTACTTTTAAATTTTTAATTTTTCGATATTCATTTTACCTTTTTATTTTTTTAACTTGGCGATATTTTTTGGACTTGGCGATATTTTTTTTAACTTGGCGATATTTTTTGGACTTGGCGATATTTTTTAGATGCATTAAGCCAATTTTAATACTTTTTTCGTCTTTCTTTTATTTTTAACGGGAAAGTAGGCTAAAAATGATGCATAATGATAATCATAATAACTCCTAAAATTAGTGGAGGGCACAAGATGTAAAGACTTAAGAAATATGATGTAATGGAAACCTCTAAGAACCTCTTTGCTGTTTACCAAAAATGGCAGATTTTGACAATTATTTCTCTCTTCGCAATTCTTCGAACAATTTATCTCATTCAATTAACACATAATATCACTATTTCAACCGGCAAAGACTGTAAAGCAAAAATAGTTTTTCTTAGTTATATTTTTTTTAATCTCTAATACCCTTTATCAAGTAGGGGAAGGTGAAGTGGTACCGGACAGCGGCTTTTATCGGACAAGCTTCTTTTCTAATATTTGCTGCAGATGACATGACTTGTTGAAGCACTTGCATTTTGGTTGAAAGGAGAAAACTGAGATGTTGCCATATTGACTCAACCGGCAGTGTTGTTGAGCAATAACAGAAAATTTAAATTTTTTATTAGTATTTTGGGGTGAACTTATGACCGTCATAGCTTGACGAAAAGTTAAGACCAGTTAATATGATTAAGTTGATTTAAAATTAACCATGGCCTCAGGATCTGGGTTAAATTAATGTACTTCATCTCTAATTTAGAATCACGAAATAAATTTTAATTTACTTAGAAAAGCGTCTTTCAATTCGAATCAAAGTTTTTATTAATGTAGATACATTTTCCTCATCAAGTTTGTCGGAAAAGTCTAACGTTAATTTGTAATTCTTTCGATTCTAGCCGTACAAACATGGGGTTGAGCTATATGAGGCACCTCTAAATAGCTGGTTTTTCAGTACCTGGTGTGAATTTAACTGACAGTTGTAACTTTGACGTGTGATAGTTGTAACTTTTGTTGTGACAGTTGTAACTTTAGACTGTTTTAAATAAATTGTTAGTGATAATATTGAAACTAAACTCGTCTTTCAACTTCGTTATTTTTTTTTTTTAACTGAGTATGGCTCAAGCGGACTTCAATCACTTCAGAATATTTTTATTTAAGTCCACATGTACTACACAAATTTTATTTAAACCCCATCAATATTTGCTGAGATATAAGATGCAATTAACGAAAAAAAACGTTGGTTTTCATATCAATAACTAACGAGTTAATTTCGGAAAATAAAACATTTTTCAATAAGAAATTTACTGTATTAGAAAGAAGTCGTAACTCTATTACAACAAAATAGCTAGAACCCAACAGCATTTTTTTCTAGAAATGTAGTTTAGGAAGCTAAAGCAATGAATAAGGATATTTTTCTCAAAACGTAAATTGGTTTTCCTAAAATTATTTATTTCGCTTTCTGGGTTCTAGTTCTTCGAAAATACTTTTCGAAGAAAACTTTAAATGGGAATGTTTCTGACAAGAAGGCTTCCGAGAAAAAATATGTTTGTTAGCATCGTGATAAAAGTCTCTTTACAAATGGATGATTTTTTTTTTTCGTAATTTCTTTTGCTTTCAAAACTTCAAATTTTTTTGGGGGGACGAAGACGAACTTAAAACAGTTATTTTTAGCTTTTCTATAATAAGGATTTGAATATCAAGTTACTTATATTAATTGCAAATATTTTCGTTTCAATATAAGCCTTGCACCGCTTCCGGAATTTCCTGTTGTAAACTAAAGAACGAATTTAAAATGTTACACTTTAATATTGTTTCCCGTTCATTTAAACTGGCCTTTTTCTTGCATAATCTCTTTTTCAGATCTCTGGAATCAATCATAGAAGATCAGTCCTTGTATCAATCAAACGGGTGTGGACATTTTTCAGCGAAAATTGGCGAAGTTCAAGTTTCAAAAATGAAATATTTAAATCTGAATTAATCTGGGAGAATCTATTACAATTTCCAAGTAAAACTTGCATACTAAGCAATATAATGTCAACTATGTAATAATTTGAATCATTTAGATACACAACAAGAAATAAATTATAATGAAATCAATGAAGCATAGAATTCCTCAGCATTTATTAAAAAGACAAACCTGTTGCACTAATAATACTCTTATTTTACTAATTTTTTAGAAATGGATAAAGAAAAATATTGTGAAAAACTGAGACTAGTTTATATTATTAAATCTCTGCTAATAATAAAGCTGAAAGTTTATATGTCTGTCTGTCTCTTATGCCTGTAGGGCCATGACCGTTCGGTTGGTTTTCATAAAAATTGACCGTAAAATTAATTTGTAGCAGGGCGAAGAGGGCGATTTTTTTAGGAAAGTAGATCTTGTTATATTTCTATTCCAATTCAAAGCTCTTTTTTTACATAAATTCGATTAATAGGGGAAGAAATACTTCACATATATTTTCAAATTTTATACCATTTGAAAATTGGGAATTTTCTGCTTGAAAAGAAGTTTGTTCAAAGTTTAACGCTTGTACAAACATTATGAGAGCTGTAATAATTGTTTTTAGAATCCCGAAATCCAAGGCTTACCTTAAGCAATCCAAAAAATTCTAAATGATTAATTTTGGGAAAAAAATCAAAAATTATGGTGGAATTGAACTTATTTTCTTGACAGAAATTAATTTTTGCTTTGTTACCACGATTACGTCTTTTAGCTTTTTTTTTTTTTCAATTTTCATTTTTTACGTTTTTTTAAACATTTTTACAAACTTTGCTTTACATCGCTCTAAGTCTTATTAAAATTGAATTTAATCGACATATTTTTTAAGTTAAATATGTCGTCTGTTTCTATTTTCTTATACTACACTGCAACCTTTCTTGACAAAAACATCGTGACGTCAGCGTGACGTTTTTTGTGACATTAGCCTGCGAAAAACGAGCTAGATAAAACGTCACAGCCTACTTGGTGAATTAGAGGAGATCGCTGACTTGTGAGCTTGTGAGCTCTTATTGGCTCCGCCCGTAGTGACGTTCAGTGTCAAGTTTCTTTCTAGTATAGTTTTAATATGCGTTTACATAGCATATTTTTTTATCTTTATTGCACGAGCACAGCCTTGCGGGTACAGCTTGTGAGGAAGAAATTAGGGAAACACTATCTGAAACGTTGCTGCAATTTATTCATTATTTTTTATAAATTGGTTGTTGGTTTTTGTACCACATTCCCTTTAGAAAAATTATAGTTCTGGAACTCTGAAATTTGTGTAAAACAAATCCATGAACATTTAAATTGATTAACATATGTAATATAATTACAATTCCATGTTTGTTTGTTTTTCTTTTCAACCTTTTTAAGTTATCTTATTTTAAGTCATAAGCTGAAACCAAAGCTGACATTCAATACAGTTTTCCTGCAGCTTTTGGCAAAAGCACTTATGACGTCATAAAGTGCACTGTTAAAAATTAGCTTAATGTTTCAGAACAAAAGCATATTTAGCAAAAGGAAAATAAAGGAATTAACTTCCAGGCTAAAAATTGATTAAAAAAAACACAACAGATACCATGAACAGCTAAACTTATTTACCTATAACGCAACGATATGCTTTTATGTTTCAATAAAATATTGGATTATTCTGATTTATTTGACTTTGAAGGCTATAGTATATATTCAACGGAAGACATAATTTTCCTACATGTCAAACTTATTTTATTACCAAAAAAGTCCTTCTTCAGCCTAGAAACGAGATTAATTTACCATGAAAAACAACAGCAAATATATTGACAGCTCTCTTATTTGCTCAGCTCAAGATGAAAAATTGAAGCTTTGTTTTTCTTGTCTTTTGATTCTTTTCCCTTTAGTAGCGTTAGTGCCAACCATTTTCATGTATTTGAAAGAGAAGTGTCAAAAATGTCACCTTAAGATACGGAACAAAAATAAAATTTTGACATTTGATGCTTTGTTTTCGATTAGTTGTTCCTTTCTTGGCCTCCTTGGGGAAGATAGTTCTGTAAAATATTCAACAATCATGACATATGACAGACGTGAGGTTAAAATTATGTGAATAAAGAATTTTTGTTACACGGATTTTATATTAAATTGCGGCTTGGAAAAATAGCAATATCATTCCTTTTACGAACTTTTTTTCGTATTACTTCACTGTCCTTCTCACCAGATACGGAAAACAATATGCAAAAATAACTTAATAGCTTTAGTAAGCTATGAAATTTTACTTTAAACGCATATTACGAGAAGTTAAAGGAACAGCCAACATTTTTTCCTTGATGGGTTGGTTAGAACAATGTTTCCAAGAAGGTGTGTTAAAGTGTCAATACTGACATAGAAACTTAAAACCAACGGTTTCCTTGATTTCAATATTCCCTTGCAGCATCCCTGTATGAAGTTAAACGAAAATGTCAAGTGATCTAATAAGATAGTGCTACTTGCAAAATAATAGCTCTATTCAATGCGTTTGAATTATCACGAACATTTAATGTACAGAGAAATAGAGTGACTTATGTGAGAAAGTGAAAATTTGGGGATAGCTAGTGCAAATTGCAGGACCATTTTCGCAACACCATTTTCGCTTAGATGAAAAAAAAAAAAAGTTAGTGTCAGCCCTTTGATGTACTACAGTCATCTGATAATTAGAGAAAAAATGAAATGGAAGATATCACATGTTTAAATTTTTGCACTAAAATCATATGATGATGTAAATGTTGCATTGCGTTAAATTGCCTACTAATTGTGCATGGGAAATGCTATTATTCCTATTTATATGCAAAAGGACAAAACTTTTATTGCAAAAATTTTACGAGTACTTGGAATTATCTTAGTTTTCGATTTAGTTGAACCCAGTTTTATAGTTCTAACTTTATTATTATTTTTTGTTATTATTAATTCGGCCGAAAAAAAAACTACTACGTTAGTTTTCATAATAGTTCCTAATGTATATTTACGAACTCAAAGAAGTATTATATAAGTAATTAAATAAAAACTATTATGATAATTATGTGTTATATTAGCATTAATATATTTATTATGCACCTTTCACTCATGCTTCAGTAGTAAAAAAAGTCATCAACTTTTTTTTTTTTTTGCATTTTTGTATTGCATTTACACTAGAATATTAAACAATTAGCCAAGAAAGAGAAGCGTTATTACCATACAAATTGGACATTTTGAATAAAAAAGCACCTGTATAAATCTGCTATTACAATGTACGATTAAGCTAATCATTGGAATTATTAATGCATTGTTAATGCAATCTGAAACTAACTTGCTCTTCATGGTGTTCAAGAACTGCAGTTCCTTGTTTGACTGCTTTTTTAGGTGTATCAGTCTGGAATAGACAGCAGGAATACAAAGCTAGATATTTTATACTCTCATTGGAAGCTGAAGTTTTCTTTACCCTGGTAAATAAATTGTAATTTAGTACACCAGCTAGAGGTTCGCTAACCGGATACTTTACTTCGTAAAGTGCAGGTAATAGAAACGGCAATGTACCAAAAGTTAACGCTCCTTCGTTGGAACTTAGCACATCCAGCTATAACAGGGCTCTTCAGAGTTATGAGCTCTAAGGAGGATGAAATTGCAGTCTGTGGATGCCGTAACCAGCTGTTTGGTATTTGCTTGCAGTTTTGTCTATGCATTTCAGTAAAACAAATATCTAAAACAGCATTTATCATAGGCTGCATGTATTTCAAACGGAATAAATGCGATAATACCTTCAGCATTTACTATGAAGAAATACGAATATTTTTTCAAACTTTCTGGTAAATGACAAGCTAAACAAAAAATCACAAAGAATGTTTTTCAGTCAAATGAAAGAAATTATTAAAGCTGAGGGTTTGGAATCAAAGCATTCTGCAAGAATAGCCTACACTGAAAAATGAACTGTTGTTTTTACAGTATTATACTGGCAGCCGAAGTTCCAGTTTAAAACTGTAAAATGCACTGTAATAAACTGTAAAACTAGCAATTTTACAGTTTATTGCCGTAAAAGTTAGCTGTATTATACTGTAAAAACAACAATATAATACTGACAGCAGAGAGTCCAGTTTAAAATTATACAATACTCGGCAATAAACCAATTTTGCAGTTTATTACTGTAAAATTGGTAATTTTACAGTTTATTACTACAAAAATAGCTGTTTAATACTGTAAAAACAATGTTCATGTTTTACAGTGTAGGAACTAGATATGAGCAAAGGTAATATGAAATGGTTCTAATCCAAGATCTTTTATTATATAAATACGTGCTGGTTAAACTATACTGTTAAAAATTCAGGAAGCTTTTATGGTAAATGTTACTGTAAAATGTG
Source organism: Uloborus plumipes (assembly GCA_038373865.1). Taxonomy (NCBI): domain Eukaryota; kingdom Metazoa; phylum Arthropoda; class Arachnida; order Araneae; family Uloboridae; genus Uloborus; species Uloborus plumipes. The sequence continues at coordinate 69,683 of JAXGGA010002851.1, forward strand.
CGTTTACAGTACAGAATTTTTTTACAGTAAATTGTACCTATAAAAATTTGCGATTGCAGCGCCAATTGATCACCACGTCGCTTACTGTGAGATACAGATGATATCCTATTTCAGCTCTCCTGATGTGTCTCATCTAGTACCGTGGATAAAAAAGCAATGTGAAAAAATTCTCGTTTTCTGTTCCGTAAAATTTTACACTATGAAAAAAAATTTACGGTAAAAGTAACTATCAACATGGATGCCAGTAACTTTTACCATAAAATTTTGGGAAAATTTTTAACAGTGTATGTCGATAAATTGAATACCATTGGAACAGCTGGAAGGGAGAGGGGGCGTTGACTACATTGACACACCTCAATAGAACGTGAAAATCTCAAAGTTAGTCAAAGGCTCGAAATAAAAGGTTCGAAATTCTCTAGAAAAAAAACTATCAGCATCTCAAATTTTAGATATATTTGCACAGCTATAACTCCTCAGCTCTTGAAATACTGAGTTATAGACTTTTAAGACATCCTTCAAATTTGACTCTAAATTTTATCATTTAATATTAAGATAAAATTGAGGACGTGTTACAGTCAGTCGAACTTATGAAAGTCTCATGTATGATAGTAACATAGAGCAAGTGAGAGATAGAATTTTAATTGAAAGTTTTAATTTAATTTACATTTCTTATTTATGTCTTTTACTTAAAGAAAATAACATATAGATTAATGCAACTGTATAACTAAAAGAACATCCAAATTAGACATTTAGCTTTTATGAGTCATAGTTTCTCTGGTATGAAACAGATTACTCGTTTAATAATTAAAATATAAGGATGTACAAGCATAGCTGATTAAAGAAATATACTTTAAAAATGAGAAATGTAACCCAAAAATAAAATAATGTTCATTTAGAAAACTTAAAATTAATAAGTCAAGACAATAAATTTGAAAAATAAATATGTTAAAGATTTATAGTAAAAGACAGTTTAAATTTGGAATACTATTTTTAAATAATTGACGTGGCACAAGGTTCAACTAATAGGTTTTACGGAAATTAAGTAAAAATTCAGAAAGCAGGAAGAAGTGAAAATAATTATGTTGCAGAATTAGTTTATGTACGGGAGAATTTAGTTTTCAAATTTATTTTCAAAGTTAAACCAATTAATTGGTTCAAAAATTAATTATTGTTGAAATTAATTGAATCATATGGTACTGAAAATTTTAATCCTCTTAACGGGGGATGATGTAACACAAATTTCAGGAAAGATGCTCTTTTGTCATTTTGAATTAATATTTTCTTTAAAATTATTTGACACACGGTAAAAGCAAAACGTTCCAGATAAGAAATTTTTTATTTTCATACTGAACCTCATATCATGCCTATTTTCTAATTATCTAAGTTTTTTTTTACAAACTTACACATGTTCAAAAACATTCTCTAATTTTTAAATGATTCAAACCGCACCCACTTTCGTTGGTTTCTTCTAATATTTCTGTATTGTAAAATTTTGTCTTGGGGGATGTTTCTAAAGAGATGATACAGTAGCCACTGACTTTTTCATTTTAATAATCTTGTTCACTTTTTGAGTTTTTAAGCTTCCTCATCCCCAAAACTTTGATTATGATTGAAAAAAATATTTCCCCCATCGTAATAAAAAACAATATATTACATTGAATACGAAGTTTTAAGCAGCTTTTAAAATATATATACCGTAAAATGAGGTGTATACGAACAGCGGGGTGATTCGGTACAAAATTTCTTGATCACACAAAGAAATTCTTCATGAATTTACCGTCGGGGATTTTTGGCTGTTAATTTTTTTTAGAAAGGTAATATCATAAGAATTAAGAAAAAATATTTTTGTCATTCTGCCAACTCTATTGGCTTCTGTGGAAGGCTGCAACCGGGACACTAAAAAACAGCAAGTTTTCATGGTCGGCAAAACTTTGTATGTAAGTACAGACGCCTTTATATTTCAAATCTAAGAATAGAATTTTTTAATTATGCACATATCTGAGCAACAGAGTACCATATTAAAGGAGACAATATATTTTAATTGCGGCATAAAAAAGAAATGTTCTTCAAAATGTAATAGGATAATTATTTGCGGTGTGAATCGGAACACTTTGTTCTGTTATTATAATTCAAACTTATTTAAAGGAAACTTTGAAAAATCAAGATTCTAACCTCAATTCTTCTAGTCAAGACAAGGACAAGGATTTATTACTGTTTATCCCTTTTTGTGAGCAACTCGATCTTAGAATGACAGAAAGTTACATATTTAAAAATGTTTTTGCTCCAGGATACTTCTTTTTACTTAAAAACATGGGAAAAAGTCATACGGACTTTATGTAGCAAAAGTCCAGCACACAGACAGTGATGAAAGAGGGATAAAATCTTAAAAGACAATTCCCGAAACCCAGAAAGTTCAAGAAACTAAAGAAAAGGCAGCGTTCATCCCAGAAAATGTTATGAAAAAACTTAAGCCAATCCACAACTGCTAGTTTTAAGTACAAGTAAATATTTGTGGACGACATGAGTGACTTTAATTTATGTTAAATCTTTGTATTTCAATTCAGCAGCATTTCTTAAAATTAATTTTAATTTTTCATAACTTCGAAATTATTTTGAATTTTGACAAATCATAAACGTTTACTGGTATAGAAAATAAATTTTTATTTGACAGTAACAACCCAGGTAGCACAAATAACCTTTAAACGTTTTATAAAGTTTTTAAGCGGTTGTTTCAACGTTAATAACCATTTTACAACGTTTAAAAAACGAAGTATGCTACTTGGGTATCTGTTCATCTTCATATTCTCCCCCATCAATATTATTCATGTTTGTGAGACCTATTACAGGTTAAATTGAGAAAAATAAAAATTTTAACATGTGTTCCGATTGACCCTTAACAGCGGGGTGATTCGGAACGCCCCTAAATTTCTATATATATAAATAATAACTGTTCACAATGTTTTGTTTTTGCTTGGAATATCAAAAGCAAAGCAAGACTGAAGCTTTTACCTAAAAAATCAACTTAAAAAATCTTTTGACGACTTTTTTTACAATCAAAGCTGAAAAGTGCACCGATTCACCCCATTTTACGGTACCGTAAAATGGGGTGTATAGGAACAGCGGGGTCAATCGGAACAAAACTTTCCGACCGTACAAAGAAATTCTTCATAAATATACTATTGGGTATTTTTCCCCATGAATTTTTTTTAGAAAGGTAAGACCATAGGAAGTAGGAAAAAATTACTTTTGTCAATCTGGCAACGCTACTGGCTTCTAAGAAGGGCTGCACGTGGAATGCTAGAAAACATCACATTTTCATAGACTGCAAAACTTCATCCGCATGAACAAACCTTCTTATATTTAAAAACTAAGAGTGGTATGTTTCAATTATACATGTATCTGAACAACAGAATACCACATTAGAATTTACATTTTTTATAAATTGTGTCATAAAAATGAAGAATTTTGAAAAATGCCATAGGAAAAAAAATTGCGTAGTGAATCGGAACACATAGTTCTGTTGTTCCAATTCAAACTTATTTGAAGGAAACTGTTTGAAAAATCAAGATTCTAACCCCAATTCTTCTAATTAAGACAAGGACAAGGATTTATTACTGTTTATCCCTTCTCGTGAGCAACTAGATCTTAGAGAATGACAAAAAGTTGCAGATTTCAAAAGATTTTTTCTCCAGGAGACTTTTTTTACTTAAAATACGCGGGGGAAGTCACATATACTTCATGTAGCATAAGTCCAGCACACCGTCAGTGATGAATAAGTGAAAAAATCTTTCAGGACAATCCTCGAAACCCAGAGATTTTAAGAAACTAAAGAAAAGGCACTGTTTATGATGTTATGAAAAAACTTAAGCCAAGACACAATTGCTAGTTTTAAGGACAAGTACCTATTTGTGGACGACTTGAGTGACTTCCATTCATGTTAAATCTTTGTATGTATTTCAATTCAAAAGCATTTCTTAAAATTACTTTTCATTTTTCATAAGTTCAAAATTATTTTGAATTTTGACAAATTATAACGTTTACTGGTGTTGAAATTATACATTTATTTGATAGTAATTATCTATTCTTATTCTCCCTCATCGATATTACTCATGTTCATGTGACCTATTACAAGTTAAAGTGAAAAAAATGAAAAATTTTAACATGTGTTCCGATTGACCCCTATCAGCGGGGTGATTCGGAACACCCCTTATTTCCTATATATTTTAATAATAATTGTTCAAAATGTTTTGTCTTTGCTTGTAATATCAAAAGTAAAGCAAGACCGAAGTTTTCACCCAAAAAACTAAATTTATAAAAAATCTTTTAACTGCTTTTTTTTACAATCAAAGCTGAAAAGTGTTCCGATTCACCCAATTTTACGGTACATGAAAACCTAATATATATATTTATTTATTTTTACTAGAAAGTATTAATTAAAGACAGTTTCATGTTTAATGGTTTATGTTTTTAAAAGAAAATCTCCACTCATATCCATACGATGAAAAAAAAAAATCAAATCTGATATCAGTATGAATTTAATCTGACTTCTTTATTCTGTTTCTGATTTCTTACTACAACTCTCAAAAGACATGCAATCTCATTTCCTAAACCTTAAAAGATAACAGTGATCTTTAAAAAAAAGTCACTCTCTAGCGATATGACGTTATCTTCCCAAAAGAATAAATAACACATACTGCAAGAATATTTCAAGAGAATTTCCCTTTCGGTTTGTTTTAGGATCTCGAAAGAAATGGAAATAATTCTTGTCTTAAGATTTGAAGTCTAAAAATGAAGTACAAAAGACTAGCACGGAAAAGTAAGGAATGAAAAAAAAAAATTATCTTTTATTTACAATGCAGAGACGTTGTACTTTCTCTGAATAGTTTATTGTAAACCTGTTAGACAAGGTACTGTCTTTCAAATACATTTTTTAGCCTGTCTAAGGATTTTCTATAAAGTATAAGATACGTTTCATATTTATATTCATTAAAGAACAAAACTGAATTCGGGATCAACGAATAAAAAACAAGGTAATAAAAGAGAAAGGAAGAAATACATTTAAATTTTGAGATTTTCGCCTTTTCTTCTAACAGTTGTATGCAATATGAAAAATTTATATAATACTGTTAAGTAACGAAAGCTCGTGTTAAAGGCTTAAAAGTACTAAATCGGAGTAAGTGTTTCATTTCTAGGTGTTTTTGCGCACAAGTCGTGAAAAAAATAACAAAAGATTAACGTTAAAAATCGCAGGAAAACAATTACTTTCTCGTATAACTGTTCACACGTATGCTACAAAGAATATTTATAGCTGTATATTTTATTAGCAATACTACAGATTTTAGCCCGTGACACATGTAAAACTTAAAAACTGCATTACAATTGTGCAAACGTTTTATAACTTTCAAAGGCTGCTTCCATTCTGTCACTGAAGTTAAGAGCTTTTATATCCTCTTGAGGTGAAGTTATTTTAAACATTAAAATATGCATTACAAAACCGCCTCTTTAATGCTAAAAACTTTGATTATACTTTTGAAAACGTATCCCTGTTGAAAAGGTTCATGAAAAAAGTTAAAACTAAAGTTAGGTAACCGTTTAGGGGATAATAAATTGGATTTTTTTTTAAGCAAAGAGCGTGTGAAGAAATAAATCTATTAACTTCTGAGGGAAAAAAAGCAGTCAAATGTTTGCCTTTTTACAGAATATTCAATTCTAAAATAATGACGTAGCTCATTCAGTAATTAAACTTCCCGCATTTTTTCCTTTACTAGAGATATCTATATGAATATTAACCATTATTTCAGAACAGAAAAATACACGTTTTAAGTAATGATATTTAAAAAAAATTGATTTCAGAAAAATGTTTTTTCAGAAATAACTATTAATTGTTCTTGCTTTTTTATGTGCGTTCAATTTGATGTGTTATTTGATTACATTAATCTAACTTTACTTTACACAAATAATAATATAAAGTGTTATTTAACCCAAAATAATTTTTGCTTTTGATATAGATTTTTTTTTCAGAAAATTTCAAATGAGTAAAGTGATTTATCATAGTTAAACAAGAAAAAAGAGTCAGATAATTAACATTTACTCCTAGCAAAGCGTTATTACTTTTATGCAAAAAAAAGAGATTTTATTACTTAACGGTAAATGTTTAAAGCCATATAAAACATTTATAACTTTAATTCGCTGGAACTATTAAAAAAAATCAAATACATTTTATAAAATGTGTTTTTAGAATGAAGTTTTCTTAATACACAGCTGCTAAAATTGAAAGACAACAACGTGAAATAAAATGATATAAAGTGAAAAATGGAGTACGTGACAGGTAAAAAAATATATAGTTTTTTTCTTTTATTTTTTTCAGAAATGAAAATTATTAAAAATTTTGATTTCAAAACTTTTTTCTCTTTTTATCTCCTAAAATACGTCCGTTACGAAGACAAAATACCATTACATAATTTCTGTTTCTGGAAATCTTCAAAATTTAACTGTATTTTATATAAGTAGAGTCCGTGTCCTTCAACAATTCAACGAGGACCTAACACATTTGGAACCTCCGCTGGCTGTTTTGTGCAGCAATGCATGCTTTATTTCAAAATGGAAGGACCCAGTTTTATGTTCTCGTAACTGATGATGTTTAGATATTTTACACTGTACGGTAATTGAAAACTTATGTCCAGAAGTAAGAATTACAGTTAACTCTCGCTTGTACACCGCCTCATTTATGCGCCTATTTAACCTATACGACGATTTTGAATGGACCCAGCACATTCCATAGCAAAATAATAATAGTATCATTCGTTTATTCGTCGCTTTAAACATAAATATTTCACTTATGGGCTGAATTTTCAAAAAATATAAAAATGAATTATTTATTTTCTTTTAAAAACAAGCATTTCTCCTCACTTTCCTCTTTAATCTTTCGCCTTTATTGCTCACGAAAGGCATTTTTGCGCATGAACTAGAGCTCAGAGAGGAACCTATTATGGATCGTTTTAAATTGGACAGTTAGTAATTAGGTACGCTACAATTTTTGTCTTTTCCATATCATTGTAGTTACGTTACAGTAATTGCGAAACCGTAGAAATATGTCCCTTACCTATAGAAACATTCTCATTTATTCTTTCATTAGAACCTCTGTTGCATTTTAGTCCTTTAAATAGGCTTGCACACTTATACGTCCGTCTCACTTGTGCGTCTTTTTCTGTTGGTCCCTGGGGAAGGCGAATAATTGAGAGTTCACTGTACATCATTAATTGTTCCAGTACAGAAGAAAAAAATTTGTGTGTAACTTTTGAAATCAATATAACACTGTATGATTTTCTTATGTGAAACCTTCCGCATGTTTAAGCATGCGTCTGGTCTTCTCTGATCTTACCAAAATAGGGGTGATATGTAAGATAGCAATAAAAGGGAGAATAAATAAAAAGCGTTTTGAGTGGTATCAAACAACGTAGAAAGATGCTAATTTCAAATACATAGTTTAGTTGAATGTGTCAAAAGGATAGCAAATGCGAGTTTCGAATTGAAAACTTCGGAAAGTTCCCACCAATAACCCATCACCCCTTTTTTAAATGGAATGGTTCACGAGTGCTAGACGCAGTTTTCACGGATGAACAGTAGCTAGTATATATATATATATATATATGTGGCTTGGTTCTAAAAGGGCCAATGTCATTTTTTTCACATTCTGTGTTATTTACATCAAAAGTTTCTAATTTAGTAAAACTCTAATTCTACAAAGGCCAATGTCTATATAATATATATATTATATAGTATATGAATTATTATATATATTATATATTTATATATATATAACGTATAATTTATATAATATATAAAAAAATCATATGATAAAAAAATGTTTCTTTACACTAACAATAAACAAATACCAAAAAATAATAATGGAAATCTTAATATAAAAAAGTTATAGCATTCTAAAAAATCTCAAATATCTTTCATCGCCTTTTTCTCGAAACTAACATTTTTGACTTAGGCCCTTTTAGAAGCAAGCCACAGATATATATATATATATATATATATATATATATATATATATATATATATATATTATATATATAATATATATATATATATATATATATATATATATATATATATAAATATATATATATATATATATATGTATATATATATATATATATATATATATATATATATATATATATATATATATATATATATATATATATATATATATATATATATATATATATATATATATATATATATATATAGGGTGAGTTCGATCGAATCTGCCATACGAAAAGGGGTGATAGAAGAGCCCAAGTGGAGTATAGAACCACCCATTAGCGGTGTCAATTCGTAACCGTAACCGAGTTATGGTATATTTAAGGAAAATTCGCAAAAAAACAAAATTCTGAGAAAAAGACCAATTTCTGAAGTTCCTGTTGGGTCTACGCACAAAATAAGCACATATTTCGAAAGAGCAGAAAAAATCCTTTAAAATGACATTTTTTTCATCAAGATAGTCGCACTTTATAGCGAGTTACAAGCTTTCAAACACTGGAAGCACTCAAAAATGAAATTTCATCAAACTTTTCAGTCAAAAATTTCAGAAACAACCGTATAAGCTACAACCGGTCAAATGCACCAAAAACTTTCCCATTTCACTAGCTTTCAGATGATACAACAGAAAATCATATTGGGCTTCAAGTTCAGCAGATATTCTGGCTTTTGTTTGAAACAGTATGAAAATCGTCCTTTGTCAGAATATGGAAACCAGCAGAGAGTCAGACTTTTATGTTCTAAATTTTCTATTTCATGTAAGTATACTGGTTTATTTATTCGAGAAAAGGAAAATTTTATAACTAAATATTAAATTGTAACACTTTATTAAATTAATAATCACAAGAGAAGATAACACGTAGAAACAAAGGCAGCATTACTTTAACGCGCTTTTCACAAAAAAAAAAAAAAAAAAATCAAAATTAAATGAGTTACACTAACATCTATAAGTACATTTACATGTAAGCAATCCTCAAAATTTCCCAGAGCTACTGGAATTATCATCCCCCACACCTGATAAATGCCCTTGGCCTTTTAAGAGCGAGAACTACCGTCGCTCTCTATGAAATTTCATTTCATAGAGTCCATTCATCCTGTCATTTGGGTCCTATTCCTTGGCCACCTAGATCACCAGACCTGACGCCAGTGAACTTCTTTGTTTGGGGATTTTTGAAACAAGCAGTTTATAGCTCAGATGCAACCAGTTTGCAGGACTTGCGCATTTGGCTTGATGGAGCAGTAGCAAAAGTGAAAAATGAAATTTCATTGAGAGCGACGGTAGTTTTTGTTCTTAAAAGGCCAAGGGCATCTATCTGGTGTGGGGGATGATAATTTCAGTAGCTCTGGGAAATGTTGAGGATTGTTTACATGTAAATGTACTCATAGATGTTAGTGTAACTCATTTAATTTTGATTTTTTTTTTTTGTGAAAAGCGCGTTAAGGTAATGCTGCCTTTGTTTCTACGTGTTGTTATCTTCTCTTGTGATTATTAACTTAATAAAGTGTTACAATTTAATATTTAGTTATAAAATTTTCCGTTTCTCGAATAAATAAACCAGTACACTTACATGAAATAGAAAATTTAGAACATAAAAGTCTGACTCTTTGCTGGTTTCCATATTCTGACAAAGGACGATTTTCATACTGTTTCAAACAAAAGCCAGAATATCTGCTGAACTTGAAGCCCAATATGATTTTCTGTTGCATCATCTGAAAGCTAGTGAAATGAGAAAGTTTTTGGTGCATTTGACCGGTTGTAGCTCATACGGTTGTTTCTGAAATTTTTGACTGAAAAGTTTGATGAAATTTCATTTTTGAGTGCTTCCAGTGTTTGAAAGCTCGTAACTCGCTATAAAGTGCGACTATCTTGATGAAAAAGATGTCATTTTAAAGGATTTTTTCTGCTCTTTCGAAATATGTGCTTATTTTGTGCGTAGATCCAACAGGAACTTTAGAAATTGATCTTTTTCTCAGAATTTTGTTTTTTTGCGAATTTTCCTTAAATATACCATAATTCGGTTACGGTTACGAATTGACACCGCTAATGGGTGGTTCTATACTCCACTTGGGCTCTTCTATCACCCCTTTTCGTATGGCAGATTCGATCGAACTCACCCTGTATATATATATATATATATATATATATATATATATATATATATATATATATATATATATATATATATATATATATATATATATATATATATAATATATATATATATATATATATATATATATATATGATATAGAGCTCCATGCTTTTTGCCAGAGTTTGTTATCTCAAAATTATCTCAAAATCAGGTTTTTGTGGGTTAACTCCTTTTTGCATAACACCATCCATATATATATATATATATATATATATATATATATATATATATATATAATTCGGTAAAATGTGAAAATAAGATGTTCTACATTCAATCAGCGTATAATTGCTGCTAGAGCATTAACCCATTAATGCTTAGCTCCGAACTTTTAAACCATATTTGGCTCATAGCATGTGTCTAGGTACTAAATGAACTGGAAAAATATTTAAAAAAATCCTGAACCAAAATTAAAATGTGTATTTAATATAATGTAATTGTCCTATTTTTAGGACGCTAGGCACGAGAGGGTACAGGTTTTTACAAATACTTCGACCCCTATATTTTCCCAAATCGATCATCTTAATAACAAATTTGCATATATTAAGCATTAAGAAAATAATAATTTATGCAACAAAACACAATACAGCTAACACCGCTTTATTGAATCAGTTTTTAATTGAATAAACCGCTTAAATGAATCAAATCATTAAAAAGAGAACACAATCCAGCTTAAATTAGCAGCTTTACTGAATAAAAACTATTTTAAACAAAAGCAATTCATATAAGTGGTGGCCACTGTAATAAAACGATGTAATTCAAAATAAATTTGAATATTAAAGAAATAATAAATAAAAATAAAACAATTGAAGAAACCAGAAAATTCAACTCAGACTGTTTAACGAGTGCTTCAAATAAATCCTTACCATTTAAAATTTAAATTTGCATAAAAAGAATTCACATTATCAGCTTACAGAATGATAAAAAAGAATAGCATGAGTATTTTTTTTTTCTTACATTTTTAAAGTAAAATTTACATGGTATGAAAAATTTCAAAGCATTTAGCGTGCAATCCTACTAAACATTTATTGCACTTTCTTGTAGATTTCTTACCGCAGTAAGCACATCTTATTTGTTTTGTATTTACAACGATTAAATGATCTTTTCCATCAAATCTCACTTTGTTGGGCACTCTGTTAATTTCTTTGGATTTCTCTTAGCCACGCTGTTTTTGGCTCTCTTGCTGTACTTAGCAAAGTAACTTTGGCAGATTTCTCTTCTGAACTGCAAAAGGTCCATTTTGTTTGCTTCATAAGAAAGGCATAATCTGCACAGGAGTCATACATTTTTCACAGAATCTTTGAGGCCAAACAGAAACAGTGACCACCACCATTTTTTTGACCGAATAGAACAGCGATATTGGGCTTAAGTTCTGATCCATTCGGTTTGTTCCACCCATAAATTTATTATGCTGGGAAGCAGTAAATGGTTGGTTTATATTAATGATTTTTTTCAGTATTTGACTATCGTCTAGCTTGAAGTATGGGTGTAACACTATATTGGTTAGATGCTATTGTCATTCCATCAAACAAAACTCAAATTTTTCGAGTTTTGGAAATCGTAACTTCCTCCGTCTTCCTTCTTAAAATATTTAATATCTTCAAGTGGACAGTTTTCAGTTTTGTTTGCCTGTACAGTTCCCGTTGCACCTATTTCTTTCTGTTAATTTATCAATTAAAGCGGGTGACGTAAAAACGTTTTCGAAAAACCAGTCATAGTACTTATTTTCCGAGAGCTCTGTAATGAGGTCCATCACATTTGATTTTTTTAGATTATACGTTTATTTAAAAATAACCACTTAATTAGTTACATAAGAGTTTCTTTGATTGGTAATAATTGGTAAAATAAATACGATATTTAAATACAATTAAACTTTGCAATTAATAAAAGTTTATTGAATACTTTTATTTTTGAAAAAAATATGCATAAGAAATATTTATACTGTTATGAGATGATAAAGTATCGTAAATCATGGGAAAAAACAGGCTTTCATGAATAAGAACAAGCAAAAAAAAAATATAAATTAAATGTAGTTAAATCTATGCTATGAACTTAACTCCTAATCCATTCATTATTCAGAACTTATTTCTGAAACATCATATTTCCGGCATTTTATGATGATATACCATCAAAAATGATCAGTAGTGCAAAGCTTTCAGGAACGGAACACGTGTGAAAAACCTGTCTTCACTCGTGCCTAGCGTCCTAAAAATAGAACGCTACAAAATCGCAGATAAAACTGCGCTAAAACAATATTTTTAAAAAATTAAAAAATACGTGGTTTAGAAAAGAGTATAAAGTAAAATTTGAGCATAAAAACTCTTCATATCATCGAAAATTAAAAATTTTAACTTACTTTTTGCTCTGTCATTTTAAGATGATAAAAATTTCACTTGGACTTTAGCCAGTAAAAAAAAGTATTGAATATAATTTTAGTGCCACCATCTCGTGGATAATGATTAATACAACAGTTTATTACAATAATCAGCTATTTGATTTGAAATTAAATACTTTTTTATATATTTACTAGCTGACCCGGCCACGCGTTGCTGTGGCTAAGGTATGGGTTAAAATATAATGTTTCAATAGAAACGAAAAACTTTATTACCGTTATAGAGATCAACTTTATATAAATATGAATTTGAGGTAAAAATATGAAAACAATCGAATAAAAATTTCCTAAGTTTGCTAGAAACAAAAAATCAACAACAAATGTAGCATTTTAGTACTTAGAAATATTATATTCAAGCTTGTAACAATTGAGTTAATTAAAAATTTGCTAATTGCTATTGTAACATTTTATTTTTTAATGTAACATTTTATTTTTTAATAATGTCGTTAGGGTAGATAATTAACCAATATTATTTGTTATTTTTTGAATTATAAGCATTTTTAATTTCAGTTTAACTCAACACTAATCGGTGCACAATATTCTTTGTTAATCTGTCTCTTGTAAACAAAAATAGATTGGACGGTTTTCCCACACGAGAGCAAGCGACCTATAGTTGCCCATGGGAAAAACATGGATTTTCTAAATCTAAACCGCAAATTGACATTGATTGTCCTCGGGACATTAACGGACATGGCGAAAGCTAAACGAATGGGAAACTGTAGCCTTTTGAAGGGTATTGAAGATTCTGACGGTGTCATTGGGATACGTGGCAACAGAACTACTTCATCTTTAAACTTGCCAGTCAAAATGATTGCCTCAATAATGTTCCCGGTGATTTTTTTGATAACTAAACGCGTACCATTGCATAATCTCGGTGGATTTATATTATGTAGAAGAACTATGGGTGAACCAATTTTTAACCGCAGATTATGTGGTGGTATTCTGGATATGTTTAAAGAATTTCAGCCAAGAATACAGAAAATCTGGTAGCTAAATAGATAGATAGCAATAAAAATATATTGCGGTCCTAAATTGAGATAAAAACTATCCTATCATTTAAGTTGGACCAAACTGAAACTGTGTGTAAAATTTGGTTAAAATCGGTTCAGTAGCTGAGGAGTCCATTGGCCACAAACACAGGGACACGTTATTTTTATATATTAAGATTATAAGAAAGATTATTACTTGTTTACTGCGCTCCAGAAGCTGCCAGAACGTGTGCTTTATGTCTCTCAGCCATGGAGGTGTCAAAAAAGGCTTAGCCAAGAACACAGAATGGCTGGTAGCTAAATACATAATTTGCAATAAAAAATATATTGCGGTCCTAAATTGAGATAAAAACTATCATGTCATTTAAGTTGAACCAAACAGAAACTGCGTGTAAAATTTGGTTAAAATCGGTTCAGGAGCTGAGGAGTCCATTGGCCACAAACACAGGGACACGTAATTTTTATATATAAAGATGGAGGATTTTACAAGCGTCCTTTTGAAAGGACGCTAGGCACAAATGGGTTAAATGTATTCTAAATATTAGGTGTTTATATATGTTTATATATGAGTGATCTGTCTTTCTTTTATTTGCATGTCGGAACGGGGGGGTTGGTTGTAATTATGAGTTGGCAGTAGTATATCATTTTTCGTCCTTTTGGACTTCTCAAAACTTAACATCCTTTTTCATTATGCTAACTCGTGTGCAGCTGACCTCTTCAGAAACCTGCAAATTATTATTTTTACCAATTGCTCCCACTCTCCGTAGACGAAGCAGTAACTTGCCCAGTTAAATTTAGAAATTTCAGTTGTTTCTGAAATATTGTCGTATTGCATTTTTGAATTTATAACATTTTTGCACGTAAAACGTTTTTCCAAAACTTTTTCTAATCGTTTTTTCAAATCTTTTTCTAATTGTTGTTATTCACACTGACTTCGTGCACGCCCGAGAGCGGACTTCATACATAAACACCTAATATATATATATATATATATATATATATAATTTGATAAGGAGGTAAAGCAGATATTAAAAAAAATAAAATATGTATAAAAATAATAAACATACAAGATTAAAAGAAAAAGAAGTGCTTGTACAGTGCTACCTGTTAAATGAAAGCTTCCCTCAAATTTATATAAATGAGTGACTTCTTCATAAATAAACACAATGTTTAAACTAAAATTAATTTTGATTCCAACAATGATATAAAATATTAATTTATTTCATGCTAAATTGCAAAACGAGTTAAATGATTATTCAGAGTACAAAAAAAAAAAAGAAAGAAAACGAGCAACTTTCTTCGTCTGTGCTGTTCAAAAAATAGTAGTAATTTATATTTAATATTTTAAAGCAAAACAAGATAATAATAACACCTAAAAAACTACAGCTCTGTTTTATTTGCGACTTTATGAAATATTAAACAAATTCATTTAGGTTAGTTTTTTTTTTTTTTTGTCTTATTATCAAATCCCAACAAGTAATAAGACGATACATAAACGCCATCAATGAATTTTCACTTCTAAAAATTTGCATTTACACGTTTAAATGCAAAATAAAACTGTCTTTTAAGTGCATTCAATTATTTTTAAATCTAAAATGTCCTACTTTAAAAAAAAAGTACTTTGAAATGAATCTACGTTAAGCGATGTTGGTTCTTCAAAATTCATTCTCATGCATATATGAGCAGTTAAGAAACGACAGGAACACGATAACAAAAATTTGCATTAATATTGAAGATGAAATTATTCGAAGATGCTTCTTCCTCTTATTAATTTCCTTTTCCACAATAACATCAGCAAAAAGCTTAACTTTCATCTAAATTATTTTATGTGCGAGTGATGCTTCAAAGGAAACTTCAGGCAACTTTAATTAATTATGTAGCGATTTTGTGTGTGGGCCCTGACTTCTTTTGGATTGCAGTTATTTTAGAAAAATATTTTCACCATTATTATTTCAATACTAAATTGGTTTTGAAAAAATAAAATAAATTACATTTAAAGAAAATCCTACTTTTCCGTCTAAATGTAAAAATTGAACAGAAATCCCATTTAATAGATAAAATTTTTTTTTCAAGATTTCAGTTTCAGCAATTTCTTAACATAGAATTTTTTTAATTTGAATCTCAATCCAAAACTTTAGAAAGTATTTTGCTTAGAGGAAAAAAGTCCTTTAGTCAGCTTCTATTAGCAATAAATTTTAAAGCAAAACCATATACGTCGACCAAATAACTTTTTGAAGCAAAGCAAGACTTTATTTTTCTATGAAAGGGGTTTGCATGCTCTAATTTAATCTTATTTGTAATGCATATTTTAAAGAAGGAAAATTATTTTTACAGTACTAGTATATTTTACGAAATTCAATTTATTATTTTAGAAGTGAAGACGCAATCCGATTGGCATGTATTTTCAAGGGATGAAAAGTTCATTGAAGCACACACATCTTGTCTTATTATTATTTTCATACTCCAAAAAATTCTGTACTACACACACATCGTTTTAAGCAAGCATATCCATTGTCTCTAAACTTATACAAAGTAGGTTTAAATACTGATACAAAGCAATGACATATAGAAAATTTTGAAATTGCTTTATCTTTCCTTTTTTTTTTCTTTTTTTTTTGTGATCGGAATATTTTTAGCAGCAATTTAGTATCTTCTTCACTGTATCGAAATCTGATGATGTTATCGTTAAAAAAATTACGGATAGTTAATTAATAAATCTATTGAGGAGCTGTATTTGATTGTTTTTTTTTTTCTAAAAAATCATTAATACTTCAATAAAATATTTCAGTCGTTTGGGATCAAAAACCGTTAATTCCATTTTTATGAAAAACAATTTTATTTTTAAAAAGTTTAAGTTTAATAACCTCCTTACCAATAGCTTAGAAGAAATAGATAAAAAATCACTAGATATCAGCAAAAACGAAATACAAAGTAAGAGTTTTAAGATATCCTTCAGATACATAGTTCCGCCTTTGGAACTATTAATTTTTTGACAAATGGATATAATTGGTTTTGATTCTGATTGACTCAATTATGCAATCACCTGAACCTTAGGGACAGTTATCAAGAAGTGAAAAATAAACTTATGGTGCATGAGCAAGTGTTTCTTAGTTACGTCCACAAAACAAACAAAACAAAAGCAGTAATAAAAAAATAAGTTAGAAAGCTCTAGGAAGGCTACTATCGTTATCTATTGAAATATAATCCTAAATATTGTTTGAAAAATCTAAAAAATACGCTTTTAGACTAAATCCAACTGAAAAGAAGTTTCAAAACTATTGAATGTCTGCTTAGTTTACAGGCACTTATAATGCATCAACACGTAATATAGTTTAGCCTTTAATAGTAATAATAGTATTAAATATATTACTTTTATATTTGCAAGAAACGTGAATTTTATCTTTTATTCAGAGTTACATGCAAGTAATTGAAACACTTGTAATACATCAGCATGTAATATAGTTTAGATTTTAGTATTAATAATAGTACAAAATATATTACTTTTATGCTCGAAAAGAACGTGAATTTTATCTTTCATTCAGAGTTACATACAGACATATATACAAACCCACATGTGAAACTAATAAAAACGTATTAAAATGATAAAACAAATTGCAGTTTCAACCATAAAATAATTGCAGTTTTAAAAGTTATGCATTACGTTTTCGGTTATAGTTACGCAAAGTAAGGATTAGCACGTGCCTCTCTATCAGTTTAGTAAAACCCAAAGACTAAAAGTAGAAAGTTTGTATTTCAAAATTTTGGAAAGCAAAACTAATGATTTGAACATCTTTCCGCTGATTGATCAATATCTTTCAATTGAATCAAGCAAAACTTTATTATTTTTTTATTTAGTATTACTTTATTTATTAAATTATTGTTGAGCAGACTTTGGAACTGAAATTTGAAAATTACAACACATTTAAAAGAAGGAAAGTATAACAAAAATACATTGCGTAAGGAATTAAAAAGGGTGAAGATTACATTAGGATAACTCATTTCCGTGGTTGAAATGCTGCCAGCAGAATGATAAAACTCCAGTTTTAATTAACTTCTAGCATGTGGAAGGTAATTATCCCAGAAAATTTACCGTGTTGATAATCTCGTATCTTCTCAAATAATTACGTCCTTTTAATGCTTTAGCCTGTGAAATGAAAATATGTTACACTTTAAAGAGGTGTTACAGTTCATTTTCTAAGATAAAAAATATGGAGAAAGGAATCAAGAGTAAAAAAATTAAAAAGTATTAAAAATCAAATAGATATTTTACTGACGCTTAGAACACTTGAATTTTTTTCTCTTATTAAACGTATTTTTATGTCGAAAAAACTTGTCACATCTTAATATGCTTTCAAATTGCTTTGATTTTTTTTAATTCCCTTTATTTTTAGCGCTAAATTTTTCAAGCAACTATAAAACAAAAACAGTTAAATTAAAATAAAAAATAAACATGTAGCCAAAAATTATACATTTAAAGAACAATAATATGTAAGAAAAATAAAAGTTCTTAAAAAAATACAATGCTTTAAAGCCGAAGTAGGGGAAGACCGCCTATATTGGACCACTGCTTAAATTGGACCTCGGGCTTAAAATCTAGTACAGAGATCTATGCTACACTTTAACGGTAGAAATATAAAGTTTTAGGAATAAAATCAATGTGTATGAAGTTTTATCAGTCTTCGAACTGCGTAGCGTAAGTTACGGCATGATTTATGCTGAAAACGTGTATGATCTTATTTCGTGGACTTGTATCTAGTAAGATAGTACTAAAGCTTGTAAACTAAGGTAAACTGCTGTTATACCATGATGATCTGTGTTTAATAAGGATTACATCCATGTATTAACATGCGCGATTGTGATTATTTTTGACAGAGCAATAAGCTGAAGAATGAAAAATGGCGTGTTTTCCTTTATTGGACCGAAAAAAACTTCCTATATTGGACCGTTGGTCCAATTTAAGAATATGATTTTAAACAAGACTTTTTATTAATCGTAACGTAAAATAAGTGACTCATCTGATTTAATAGCGTAGTTAAAAATATTTTAAACATACTTTAACACCTATTAACGATATTCATTTAAACTTTTTCATCAAGCACATTTTCTAGAAGCTGCAACTTCTTAAAATGTATGTTGTTTTTTCTCTTCATCCATTAAGCTGCCGTTTCAGAAACATAGTTATTAACTGAAATAAAATTTGTGCTGGTTTACCGAGAGAAAAATATGAAATTCTTCGATATGTTCGAAAAGATTTTAAAAAGAAACAATTTATATGCTACTAAAATGTTCAATGTAGATGAAGCTGGACTTTTCACTGTCCAAGAGCCCCAAAATATATTGACGTATAACGGTCCCCCCCCCCTTCCCATGTTTATTTTCAAACGATTACGTTCCATGTATGATATTATCATAAAAATATCCCCTGGTGTGCAATATGCTCTTTCAAAAAAGGTTGGATCATAAACGATAATCCACACACTGGTACAACATTTCATTAAAACCGTTAGGCCAAGCAATGTAAAAAGATTGTCTCTCTATTAATGAATAGGCACAGCCCTTACATAAAGAACATTGATCAATAAACTTGGCTAACGAGAACGATATAATAATGCTTTCTCTTTAAGCACACCATGCACGTAGATGTGGTCTTTATTCAGTCTCTGTCTAGATATTTTAATCGAGCATGTCATACATGGATGCGAGAATATCCAATGAGATCCATTACCCAATATCGCATAGGAGAACTGTTTGATAGCTCTTATGGTCAAACCGTAATCAAAGCCATGGCAAATGCAGTGAGGTGATTCGAAAGAACAGGAGTTTGGCTTGTTAATTGACATGTGTTTAATGACATTGACTTGGCTGGAGCAGAGTTAGAGGTAAGTAGTCCAGATACAACAACTCAAAGTGAACAGGCTACATGTTCGATGTAAGTTATACACCATGTAGAACAACTAGCTACGACTTCAATTAGTACATGTTCAGCAGAATCAGAGGATCAAAACATGATTGTCAACTCTAACTATGATTTTGTAAAACCGGCTCACATATCACCTTTGCCTAAAAAAATGGAACCAAAAGGAAGGCTATCTCAGCAATCATTCTAACGCCGTATGAAAGAAGCATAGAACAGAAAAAGTCACACAAGAAGAAGCAAGAAACTGTAAAAAACCATTGTTATTGCAATATTTGCCATAGAGATGAAGTGGAAACATGATTAAGTGCATGAAATGCCATCGGTGAGTTTATCAACACTGCCTAAGAGAGGCCGAAGCAAAAGAAGTTCTATTGCAAATCCTGGTAAAAAGCTGCGTAGTTCAAATTTAAATTATTCTATGATTTCCTGGTACGGTCCAATTTAGGAAGCGCATGGTTCAATATAGGCGCATATATTCCTAAATTGGACTTTTACAACTTTTTATAAAATAATTTTTTAAAAAATAACTTTCATATTTTCAGAAAATATAAACTCCTAGGGCGGTTCCTGATTAAATTTAGCTTACGATGCCCTATTTTGTATTTTTGTTTTACTTCACATTGAGCGACACAGGCCTCCTGTTCTTAGGGGGTCCAATATAGGCGGTCTTCCCCTAAAGGCTAAAAGAAATC
This sequence comes from Uloborus plumipes, assembly GCA_038373865.1. NCBI lineage: Eukaryota > Metazoa > Arthropoda > Arachnida > Araneae > Uloboridae > Uloborus > Uloborus plumipes. The sequence goes on from JAXGGA010002851.1 coordinate 89,875, forward strand.
ATTTCGAAATAAAAGAAAGTAAAAAAAAAACTTTTAATGTATTAGAATAAACTAAAGATAATTTGTTTTGAACAAAAATTAAAGTTAAATGATAAAAATACATTTTTCAGTCTCTAGTTAACCACTAAATCATAGCATTTATCAAAAAGGTAACTTCATTTTAAAACATTTTTTTTTCTTAAAATAATGTACCTAAGAACAATCTATAATAATAAAAGCAAGTGTAATGTGTCTGTCTGTCTGTCTGTCTGTCTGTCTGTCTGCCTGTCTGTCCATTTGTCTGACCGAGCTCTCCATCCAAATCTATCGCACGCAGGGACCTGGAATTTTTTACACGGAAGCACAAAGGGGCAGGCCACCAGACCTCGAAGCCCGATTTTCGATTTTTGAATTAGAAAAATTTTGAAAAATCTATATATATAAAGATGACGGTGTTTGTTCGTTTGTAACCGCTGGCCAGAAGTCCCCACAGCACCTACAGACCTGAAACTTGGCTCAAAAATTCGAACGTACCCCGCCCTCGTGCACCTCGAAGGCCAAATTTTTAATTTCGAATTAGTTATTTTTAAATTAATTAATTAGTCTCATTTTTGGTGTATCCGCCATAATTGAGGGGAGAAAACCTTCCCACACCCCAAAACATTATATATCGTTGGAAAGGGTTTTTTTTCTGAAAAAGAAAAGTTTTAGCACGTTTCTGTCCGTTAATTAGGACAGGAGATATTAATTAATCAAATTTAATCAATTTTCAAGGCCTAACTCTGTACGCAGAACTGAAACACTAGAGCCATTTTCCTGATCAGCTGCTCTTTTGTCCCTGAAGTTACTTTGTGATTTAAATTTGCGTATAGATTTAAGCCTTGAAAATTTATTCAATTTGATTAATTAATATCTCCCGTTACTTACTTAACTTTCTGTCTCTTATATTTATTTGGCGAATTGATTTAAACTTTAACATGACTTTAAGTGGAATTTAAAAGGTTGTGGAGCGCATTTGAACTAAAGAATATAATAATTTGTCTTCAGAGGGGTTAAAGTGAATTTAAATTTATTAAGTTGACTTCCTCAAAATTCGGTGTTACCGAAAATGTCACAATGGAACTATTATTGTTAAAAATTTAGGGATGGCTATTCAGTTCCTCTTCGCATTTGGCGTCGTAAAGTTTGGCGACAATCAGGAAATTTACCAAACCTCCCAGCCAGTGAAACACTACTTTCTCCAAATCAAAGAAAAAGAAAACTGTCTGGGAAGGAACAGTAGTTGTTTGCAGTCTAAAGAGTATTTTATTGCATGTTTAAAACATGTATTTAATGCCGCCATCACTAAATTTTTAATAATAATAGTTCCATTCTGACATTTTCTGTAACACCGCTATTCAGTTACTTTTCATATTTGGCGTCGTAAATTTTGGCAACAATCGGGAAATTTTCCAAACTTCCCGGCCAGTGAAATCTTGATTATTTGAGGGTCACTGTTAGATTGTAATCACTTCAAAGCGATGGTACGAAAGACATTATATTTCTTTCCTTTTAATGTTCACATTAAAATCATGGAAGAATGGTTGTGGCTGATCTACCTGATACAATCGGTTCCCTATGTTAATAAATTTAGATTTGGCGACCAATTTTACATTGAAATTACGGTTAAATCGGTGAATTATATTAAATTTCAAGGGCAATATTGCTGTGGTCGTTGAGAGTTTTCGAAAATCTTGGCTCTACAGTTGTGTCAAAAGTTCCATTGGAACGTAAAAATTTCGCTAAAAATAAATAAGTTCGTCACACACACACGAAAAGAAGAAAAAAGTCTTTAAAACTAAAATAATCCTCGCATTGAGCACTACAAACTGAAATGGCATTAAAAGTTTCATCAATATATTTTAAAAGGTCACATTTGAATTAAAGAATATAATAATTTTACTTAAGAGGGTGGAGTGAATTTAAATTTATTCAGTTGACTTACTTTAAATTTTTCGCACTGGCATCGCCGTGCGGGTACTGCTAGTCTGTAAATATAAGGCTTAAAGTATGACCTACTATCTGAGAAGACGAAATAATTGAAAAGAAAATAATACTTTCAGTCAGTAAATAAAATCCGTTTATTTGCAATTATTCTTAAAATAATTACGATTCACTTAAAACGATCAATTATAGCACCCACATTTAATCTTATTGGAATTTATACGTATTTATTATTGTTGTAGAGGAGTGTTTTTGTTTGAAATAAGTGCAAATTTCTTTAAAATGTGGAATTGCTTTATATTTTTGAGCTAGACTATAGGATCCGCCTTTTGTTCACAACTTGCAGTGGCTATCTCACTGTATACGGCTTCTCGATCACCATCCCGCTTCTTGAGGATTGGTGTGCTTCTGATAATTCGACTGCTTGCCGACTGCTCCGGCCCGTCAAAGTGCCATCAAAAAAATGTAGTATAAATTCATTTGTAATTTAAAATAATTTTCCAAATAAATAAGAATGCATTTAATTGCATTGACCGTAGCTTCAAAAGGAAATATTCCAATAACTACTGCTTGTTACTGAACTCGCTAAAGTCAACCACTTCAACTAAAACATTTAAAGAAAATCCCGCTTTCTCCCTTACCCCAAAACGCACCCTTAAAGCAGCACACGTTCAGCATCTGCGCATGTATAGAGTAAATTAGACGCAGAAATTCCCAAAGTGTGTTCCGCAGAACCCCAGTTCAAGTTTTCTCCCTAAATTTTACAATAACAAATAATGAATGAGTTTAGATTTTCATTTATTCTTTAGCACATATTGCAAAAGAAAACAACAACGGCAAATATTTTTAGCAACTATAGAAGAAAGTAATTATGATAGCGAATGATTATCATTCGACTTTTGGATCGTTAACATTGTGTCGCTTAATATTTAACAAGAATGGGGCTCATCGAAGTAAAGAGGACGCATTAAGAATCATGTTGCCTGAAAAAGTTGGGAACGGTTGAATTAGAGAGCTTATTGAAATGAGTTTTTGACAGGATACCATATTATTTTTATTTATTTATATTTGAAGGGCCAGGGGGAAAAAGATGAAGGTGACCAAAAAGCGATTTCGAGAAAAACGAAGAACAAAATTTGATTTCGCGTAGCTCCTTATGTAGTTTTTCGAGTTTTCATGCACATTTCGGTCACTTCTCATCTTTTCCCTTCCTTGTTGTTCTACCAGATGATGCTAGTCCTTCATAGCCGCTAGATAGTGCTAATATCTCGAAAATTTACCAAAAAGTAACTTTCATCTTTTTTCCCCCCAGGCCCTTCATTTATTTTTTCAAACTAAGAAAACCAACATTTTTTAATCGTAGTAAATGAATGTTTTTTTGTATACCAAAAATGAGTAAATAATTAAATAATTCATATTTTTCTCAACCATGTGCAACTCTACTGACGTGATTTTCCTTTTTCAGCCACTAAGATCTTATTTGACATTTTAAATGGAACTTTAAAAATATCACCTTACCCTTTTAAATTTAGGTAGAATTTTCTTTTACATAAACTTCGCTTTAGATTCTATATTTACTAATGCCAGCGTTTTTTAGAATAATTTAAATCAAACATTTAAAGCACTTATTGATTATATAATCATCAAAAAAAGGACAGCTCGGCAAGGTTCAATACGGTATAGTTTAAAATTAACAGACTCTTTTACTGCCAATTAGTTATTTTAATTAAATAAAGAAAGTAATCCTTAAAATCAAGAAAAAGACATGAAAGATAAATTGTTCATTTCCAGGCAAGTAACAACTCTGGTTTTTAAAGCATCACTAACTGAATTCAAAAGCAGAAAATAAACTTTAAGAAACAACAGTTTTAAAAGTGAACTCTAATGCTTAGTGAATTTCCATACGATGTGACTTGTGAATCTTTTTGAAGATTGGAAAAAAGAAAAGAAATAAGAAATACTATTTCTCTCTAAAAGACTTTTGAATGAGATTTCTAGGATGAATTGAGATCCAATCCATTTAAAAGCTTTCTTCAACTTGGCATTAAATCAAAGGATTTCTTCATTGCAAAGATGGAAAAGTGTTTTATTCAGCGTACAAGAGCTCATCACAGTACGAAACGTATGTCTTTACTTAGATAGCCTTATGATGTAGAGCGCTGCTCGACTTTTAATGCAATTGAAAAGCTTCTTGCGAATTTCAACAATCACAACGAAAGAAGCGTAGATGAAGATCTGGAATGTAACAAAAGTCCTTTATATTAAACAAAAACGTTTAATTGAACGATTTCTTTCAGAAATAGAAATGCTTGTTATTAAGCACAAAATTCCAGCAGACAAAAAAAAACTTTTTTTACATATAATTGAATTAAATATTGATCGTTTAGACTGGAAGGTATTGAGAATCCTAGCTATACTGAAACACATCAAATACCTAACTAAACGTACATTTTTACTTCATTTGTTTTGTTCATTACGTGTACCATAAATTATTAGTACTATTCGTATGACTATGTGTTTATTAATTGTATGATATTTGTCAAGTTACATCTTTCAGTCAATTTTAATCATCCACAACTTATTAGAAAAATACTTGTTTCCTAATTTCATACCAGTTCTCATATATAGAGAGAGTGTCTGTAAAGTATTGCATTGGGAAAGAACATGCTTTAAAATTTTTAAAAACTGTCCCGAACTTTTAAAGATTTATTTTATTTTTATCCTTGTCTCACGAAGTCCCCCCCCCCCCATACACACATTGGTACCATATTAACTAATGACACTTTGTTGGCTGATGGTTAAAGCTAAAAACGGAGTCTATAAATAAGAAGCTTCTAGGGGCACCATGGGGGGGGGGTGTCCATCCGTCAAAATCTTTAATATAAACGCATATTTAAAAGTCTAATTAAGCATTAACATATATCTGTACCTCAGAACCAGAACGACGTAAGTTCAAAAATTGCTTTTTTCACTTAATCGCTGCATTATATGTAGAATCTTTTTCCGCATCGACCCAATAGAACGTTGTTCTATTAAAGAAATTCCTTCACAATTATTTAACAGCATGAAAAGAGCGCGAGTCCCATCCTTTGCATAATCGTTTTCGCCTTCAACTAAAAAGTTGCAAAAATGGACTTACGTTAGTCTAGTTCTGAGGTACAGATATTTCTAGCATTAAGGTGAAGTTGAATATTCTCTAAATCTTGTTAGAACTGCGAAAGATGTACACGTAGTACACGTTAATACACCAAAGTGTGTTAACTTTATGAGAAAAAATAACTCTTTGAGATAAAGATCATAATAAAATAGTAAATATGTCAATAACCGAAGTTGTTTTTAATGAATTTTCTGTTGCAGTGCAAAACTTAATGAAAGCTATTAGCAAACCTTTTTAACAGTAGTTCTAATGTGTACTGCTGTTAAAAATGCAAATTTTTAAATGCTTTTTGAAGCATTTATATATTTCTACTCATATATTAGGCCATTTATTGCTTTTACGAACGGATTTATTTAGGTTATTTGCTCAAGATGGATAACAGTGCAGAATTTTCTTAATGTTTTTCTTATTGGGAGCTCTTCATTTTAATTAATTTGATTTCAGCTTTAAAGACTTTTAAGATTCTGTGTGATGATTACTGTTAAAGGGTATTCAGGTAAGAACTACATATAAGCTTATTGCTAAAACTATACATCGTAGGCAACAGTGGCGTAGTATCAGGTAAGCGACAGAAGCGAGCTCGTTCGTGAAGCAATCGTTTTAGATTATTTTCAGTTTTGGAGATTGACAAATGACAGCGAACCTAAAGAAACGTTGAAAAAAAAAGGTAAGTTGAGGTACCTTAAAATAAAAAATAAGAAAAATTAAATTTTACCAACCTTCAAATGTGAGTTAGAGAATGATACGATGAAATGCCTTTGCAAAGCCCAAAAATCTTATTTGGTTTTTCTATTAATGAAAGGGGAAAAAATATCTCACTAACTACGTATGCTAAGGAAGTGAAGTGTAACTAACGACCATGTTTAGTGAAGAAATAAAAGTTAAGACTATTTACTAACGGTTACGGGAAGAGAACATAACATTCATTTTATTTAACAACCTTAACATAGACGATACTATTTTTTGAAACGAAAAAGTGAAGTATTCGTTAATTTAATATATTTCTATTTGCTGGAAGGAATGAGTAGTTTTTCTCAAGCAACAAGTACTATGAAGTTGTTCAACTCTTTTCATAGGATATATTTTCGAAAATATTATTAAATATTCATTTTTTGTCGGGATTAGTTTCTTTAGATCAGAATAGAACTTTTTTTCTATAAGTTGAGTATTACAATATCTAAGCAGTAAGAAATAAACATGCGAGTTTCAAAGGTGACCAGTTACTATGAATTTTTCACTGATTAGTTTCCTATTCGTTTTTTTAAGTATTTAAGCAATGCTACTGCACTGCAAAAAGTACTGTTGTTTTTACAGTATAATACTGGCAGCTGGGGTTTCAATTTAAAACTGCAAAATGCACAGTGCTAAACTGTAAAACTAGAAATTTTAGTTTCTTACTGTAAAGTTGAAAATTTCAGTTGAATGCCGTAAAATTTAGCTTTATTATAGTGTGAAAACAACAGTATAATACTGGCGGCAGAGGTTCCAGTTTAAAACTACAAAATGCACAGTAATAAATTAATATTAGCAAGTTTACAGTTTATTACTGTAAAATTATCAATTTTTATAGTTTATTATTATAAAATTAGCTGTATTATACTGTGAAAGTAACATTCATTTTTATTTCAGTGTATTGGTTAACGTATTTTGAACAACGGGTCTAATAATTTCATTATATCGGGAAGCATATCAGTGGGGCCCGATATAATTAAAGTAGTCCTCGCATACTTCGCATTGTTTATTTTTGAACTAATTCTCAAAACATACTGAGGAGCCGAGGATTCTCTCATTATTTACAAAGCATCATAATGTAGTCAACGCCATTATAACTCATTAAACTGACACGTAGTTAAACACATTTTATTAAAAGGATACTTAGCACCTGGAGTTCTCAACCTGTGGGTCGCTACCTCAAATTACGTCCAAGATCATTTCTTATGGGGAAATAATGTTATTCTCTTTTGAAATGCATATCAATGCACAATTTCAAAATTAAAATATAAGGAAATAAATTATTTTTTTATTTTTAAAAACAGTTCACTTTGTGCGCAAATGAGTAAAAACCAAAAAGCAACGTCTAAAAGCACAAATAAGTCAAGTTAAAAATCGGCAAACATGTTTCACAAGCATAAAGCCTCCTTCTTCCGTGCCAAGCAATCCGGGCTAGGCACACGCTGACACCTGATTGGCCTAGCTTTAGCTCCTTTTCCATTTAAACTTTCCCGGGACTTTGGTTCTTTCTGTTTCTTGTTTGGCACTGAAGAAGGAGGCTTTATGCCTATGAAACATGTTTGCCGATTTTTAACTTGACTTAGTTGTGCTTTTAGACGTTGCTTTTTGGTTTTCATTTTTTATTTTACTTTGTAGCGATATCAATTGCAATTACTTTTATTAATAAAAGTATGACGTTTAAAGTTTTGTTTTAAAAGTTGTTATTCAGCTGCTATTTTATGAATAGTTAATTGTACTCTGTGCTTGTTTCAGTTAAGTTTCATTTTTGTTTACTGTAAATATACGGTAAATTGGAAAATCAATAGTTGTGCGATAATTTCGAAAGTGACAAAACATATATTAAAATTTAAAGTTGCTACCATTTTCATTTTTCTACAATTATTGCGTGTTAAATTGATTATGACGCAAAAAAAAGGGTCAACAAAAAAACACCAAGAATTCTTATATAAAACGCGCAGTGCGTTTATAATACTATATACATATTTCAAGGTATGCATAGGGGGTCACAGGCTGTTTCATTGGCAAAAAACGACGTTGAAAAGGCTGAGAACCCCTGCTTTACATGATACATTTAATAACGCATGTTGTGTTAAAAATTTTATTATAATTATGGCTTTTGCTCTTAGAATTTGATTTGGATCATAATCTCCGAAGACGAAAAATAGGACAAGTTTAGATAGATGCTTGTTTTTCTTTTCACCCACTGCAATATTCAAAATCGTTAACTTTTATTTACGAAACTTTGCCTGATGTTAAAAACTTATGGCCACAAAGACTGCAAGAGGTATATGGAAAGAGTATTCTTATCTGAGTATTAATTTCCATCAGTGGGATAATCAGCTGGTACCTACCCCATGCATGATTATTTATTTGCGGCATGATTATTTTTCTTTATGTTCGTAATATAGGAATATCATACATATTATTCCAAATTCAAGTTACTCAAGGTGGATTTAAATAAAACTGACACGGTTTGTGACTTTCTGCATACGTGTCACCAATTTCACAGAATTTGCTGAACACATGCCTCACACACACAAAAAAAAAAAAAAGAAAAAAAACTTTCACATTCATTTGACAGAGGTTTCCCGATTGTGGCAAATATTTATTTCTATTACCACGCTGAATACACTTAAATCTTAGGTAAAATAGTAACTTACGAATTTTTTAATTCAAGAAAATGATTTTTTTTACTTTAGGGGGATAGAAAATGTCATGAATTCTGGAGATTCCCTTATGGTTCTTAGCACAGGCATCGCCGTGCAGGTACAGCTAATATTTAAAATGTGAGATCACTCGATTTAAAAATAAAATATATAAACGGCATTACAGGAAAACCCTTTCAACAAGAATTATTGTAATACTTCAAATTGGTGAACCAAAAACGGACTAAAATATACTACCACAAGTAAACACAACTTTTATACTTCGTCTTTCAAAGACACTCACTCTAAATTTGCCGTGTATATTTGACGCCTCAAGAAACAATTCACGTATTAATCAATAGTACCACGAGTCAGTTCTTCTACTAACAGAACAGATACATCACAGTTTTAAAATGTTCTTTTTACACGAAAATTGTTTGATGAAATATTTGCTAAGCTTACACAAATTTGGCGATATTTTTTCTCATTTTGTGTTTGACATTGGCACAAAATATATAAAACAACTTTCAAACATTGCATGCATTTAACAAAGACTACATTCTGAGGAAAAGTATAATTGACTCTGTATTAAGCCTAAGACATGCTAGTGGCAAATAATCCGAATTGAGATGCACCCTCCTGCAGCGAGGCAGATGTTAATGACGAATCAAGAGCAGCAAGTGATTTATGAGGAGATAGCAGAGAGGTCGTCACAACTAGTTCATCTTTGTAAACGCTAAAGATTATTCAACGTACTTGATACGAGAAGGAATCCGGTTACATTGAGGTGCTTTAAATTAATGATGGGTAACAAAACTACTCCGCAGTTTTGGCAGGAAAAGGTAATGGTGTAAAATTTTATCAATGTGAACATTATGATGTTCTCATTTTTAAAACATGAAACTAAAGTCAAAGGATTTTTTTTAATTTTGGCTCGCATATAATCACATAATATCAGCAGCATTTAAAAATGAAAGTATTCACAAGCATGACGTAAATATGTAAGCGAAATGCAAAATAAATTGCTTATTTCCATTTATGTGCAATCCGGAACCAACTGTCTGATCTTCTTGGGTAAAACCTTCCGCGTATTTACGCATGCGTCAGGTCTTCTCTAATCTTACTAAAATAGGGATGACAGGTAAGATAACAATAAGTGGAAGTAAAATAAGAAGTTCTTTGAGCCGTATCAAACAACGCAGAACGATGCTAATTTCAAATACATAGTTTAGTTGAATATGTCGAAATGATAGCGAAAATGCAAGTTTTTAATTGAAAACTTCGGAAAGTTCCCACTCACAACACATCACCCCTTTTTTTAAGTGCAATGTTTCGCGAGTGCTAGGCGCGGTTTTCACAGACCCACAGTAATTATCAAAGCAACAAGTTGTTGTTTTTGTCTTGTGCCAGCTATACTAAAATGCAACGTTTCTTGACAAAAACATCGTGACGTTTGCGTGACGTTAGCCTATGAAAAACGAGCTAGATAAAACGTCACAGCCTACTTGGCGAATAAGAGGAGATCGCTGACTGCTTGTGAGCTCTTATTGGCTCCGCCAGTAGTGACGTCAGTGCCAAGTTAAGTTCCGTTCTAGTGTAGGCTGGCAGTTTGGGGTACGCTGCTTCATTTGGTGTAAAGTCCGTCATCCATAGTACACACATGCCATAAGGTCCCGCTTAAAGGGCAGAGGACCATTCACACCACAACACATTCACACAAAGAAAGGACAAAGACGGGAGGAAAAAAAGTAGATCCATGTCCGAGCCGGGGCTCGAAATCGGGACCACCTACCTATCCGGGTCAGACTTTTCTGACTACTAGACAAGCTAGCCACAAAAGTAACAAGTAAATCTTTTAAGTGTTTCACTTGTATGATTTATATGATTTTATCCTATCGAAGACTAGTATATTGTGCGGGGCATAACTCACGCAAATCACATCACTTTATTCAGTCGTATTCCGTAACTTGTTGGGTCATTAGTTGTAGAGTTTATTGTGACCAAATCATACTGGATCATATTTACTTTGCTATATTAACTATTCTATTTTTCGTACTTAACTACCAAAGAAATAAAAAAACTATTTTCAGTGGTCCTGATTTCGTACCCACTATGAAACAAAACCATCCTCTACTGAATAAATCATGAAGAAAAGTTAAAAACTATTGAAGTAGACTGAAGTAAACTAGTTATACATCAAGTAAATACATCAATAAAATATATATAAAAAAAAGGACACATGAGTAAAATTTTTGATTATAAAAATTTTTTTTTTTTAGTTCAAACTTTTAATGCTGGCAATACTTTACTTGCATAGCACCCATTTAAAACTAGTTTGTGTGTTTATATCTTGCTTCTCAAAATCATTTTTCTTGTTGCTTGATGGTTTTGAGAAGTAGATTTTCAAATTCGCTGCTACATTATTTTACTACAATAATTATCTGATTGATTTTATTTTGTATTATACTAATGTTTTCAAGAATTCCATGTGACAGGCAAAGAGTTTATAGTTTCTTTCCTAAATACTGCATATTGGCAACAAGCCGTGCTCCCAGCTTTAATGATAGGCTGCACCTAAACTCTACTGCTGAGCGGTGTCGACTGGAAGTGAGCAGACACGGATTGCCTCTTAGACAATGGACTTGAATTATTTTGGGTATGTCCACGCTTTTTGGCTCTCCAGGTAAGGGCAGAGTGCATTGGATTGCAATTTGTCAGCTTTTTAAATTTTGAATTCAAATTCAGTACAAACATTGTAAAGTAAATTTGTGGCATAAATTTCAAAATTCTTACTCTTTCAAAATTTAAAAAGCAAACGCTAATTAAGTTTATTAATCACTGCTGACTTATTTCAAACGAACACTAATGAAACCTGCGAAGCTAAATCTAAAAAAAATGTTATGCTGCTCTTGCCCTCTGAAGATTAATCAGCACATTACCCATGTTGTTGTTTTGCATGTTCGTTTTACATTTCATGTAGTTTTAAATTTTTTTCTAATGTTTCTTATTGTTGTCTTTTTTATTTTTGTTGCTCCAATTACTCCAATTTATACACAGTTACTCTTCATGAGCTATTATTGTCTTTATATATATATATATATATATATATATAATATATATATATATATATATATATATATATATATATAATATATATATATATATATATATATATATATATATTATATATATATATATATATATATATATATATATATATATATAATAAACGAAAAAATTCAAACATTGGAATTTTGGCTTATATTTTTTTTTCAATGAACGCACTACACGTCTCCTTTATATAAGTCACATTCTATGAAAATTGCTAATTAGCTTATACAAATATCTTAATACTAAGTCACGCAGGCAAATAAAAATGAACTTGTTTGAGGTTTTCGGAAAAACTAGCAGAAGCGTTGAAGACTTGATTTTTTCTTTACTTTTCTGAAGCGATTCTTCAATAAAAAAAAATAAGTGAAAAAGGAAAGTGCTAGAAAAGAACATCGCATCTGAAAAACAAATTGACTTTCTTTCTGATTCCCAGTCTCCCTGATGCTACTAATATTTTCACAAATATATCCTTTTGACACATTTTATTATTTCAAGAAGATTATTTCTTCTCAATGAGTTATTCAATTAGTTTAATAGATTAAGACTGAATATTTATCATCAATGAATTTAAAAAAATATTCTAATCTTTTCGACTTACTTTATTTCAGTAAGTTTTTTTACGAGAAATAAGCTTTCTTAGAAGAGTAAAAGTTCAATTTATCTATCTTTCTTTTTCTTTCTCTTTTATAAGCTTTTACTCTCAGCTATTTAAAAATGATGTGTTTGTTTAAAAATATTTTTTCCCTATTAAAGTTGTGTTTCTGAGAACAAAAAATTAATTCGACGAGGATTTTTTAAGAAATAAACATTGCTTTTGAGCTAACAATAAAGTTATAAAAACAACGGATTTAATGCATGAATTTACAAAGGATTGTTGACGCGGTACAAGATATACACTCGGGCACATTGAAAATAGCGACCCAAGAAGAAAGCATCGGATTGAATTTGCCAAGTTTCGACATTGTACAGACTACCTGTATTTGTGTCGTTGCTCACCTTGTATTAGTTTAATTGTCCTGATTTTGAGATCAAGTTGAGTCTCTCATCTGTATCATTATGTGTATTAAAATTCATTTCAAACCGACGATTTCTTCTTGGGTCGCTATTTTCAATGTGCCTGAGTGTATTTTTCTGTAGTTCATACAAGTTAATAAATAAATTAATATCCAACAAAATTCTTTAAAAGTTTTCAGTCAAGCATAACGACAGTATCTTTTTTATTTCACTTTACTACAGAAAAGATTGCCATTTCTCTATAAAATCCGATTATAAGCATTTATTTTGCTAGTATAAAAGATTATGATGTATCATAACTGTAAATTTCAGTGATGGTAATTGCAATACAGAATCAAAATTCCTGTTATGTTTACCTAATTTTAGCATCGTAACATTTTAGCATCACTACCTTTAATTTTCTTGATTATCAGCTAACTAAAGTATTTACTTTAGAATACTTTTTGAAGAAATAAAGTACACGAACTTAAGTGTTCCTGGAGCTTTTATACTCTTAAAATGGTTGTGCCAGAGTGAAAAGTTTTAGAAGAACTGAAAAAAATAAAAGATAAATCTGTTCCCATCGATTATGTTGCTTAATTTCCAACAGTTGTTATGAGCCGCTTCATAGCCAATTTAAATTAAAATATATGTTTTTTAACCGATTTTCTATAAAGCATTCCCGTTTTCTCTTTTTTTACTGCATATATCTAAGTTCCTCTTATTTTTCCTCCTCAAAACTATACATTTGCTCATTTCGTATAAGTAATAAAATGTAAAAGGTGTTCATACAACTGAAATTATTTATATTAATGTTAGTAGTAAGAAATAACTGAGCTTAACTGAAATAATTTAAATTGTACTGTTATTTCCAAATTGTACGCATGTACATTATGGAAATAGTCGTACATAGGCATATACATATCAATGTTTCCCTTTAAATCAAAAGATTGTAAAAAATTAAAGATGTTATGTAATTCAAATAACTGCCTTGTATGAACATATAAATATTGTGTTTTGAGATTACTATTAAAACGCCAGATTCAAAAAAAAGTTCTAGTTTGGAAAAACTTAAATATACCACCTCTCAACTACTCACGTTAAAAGAAAAGAAAAAATACTTGAACATTTTGAAAACGCTAATAATTATTTTTAAGAGTGAAGACATTAAAAAATAACTTCATGCCCAAAAGTCATGAGTTGTTTTGAAACTCTACTTCACCGCAAAAGCGCGCTTGATGAAGACAAAGTTTATTTCTGAGAAAGCAAATGTAACGTGCAGAAGCGACGGTTTCAATTCTTGGCAAATGGAGTGCAGCATTTACTCTAGCGTGTTTATTTTTATCCTTCAGCTTTCAAACAAAAGAAGGTCAAATATTGTGTCTTTCTGACGCGAGTCAACTTATTTTTCCCTTTCACTCATCTTAACATTTTCGTCGAAGCTCTAATCCAAAAATAAATTATTTATTCATTCCGAGATTCCAACAAGAATTTTAAAATTTATTTTATATCAAAACTAAGAAAATAACAGACTGTTTGTCAGATTTTATTATAAAGTTTGGTACATCACTAATTGGGAGCAGTTTTTCTTCTTAGTTTCTATATGAACTCGTTTTTTTTTTTTTCATCTCTCTCTCTTTGTGGATCGTTGTTTTCACTAAACTGTAGCCAATAATTTACTAATATGAATTCCAAAGTATTCTCACATATTTTAATTTTTTGTTCTACTTGAAAATGTATAAATTGTTTCATAACCTAAATTTTGTCTAAAATATCTTCAGTTATTTAAACATGGAAATTGTTTTTAGCAAGAGTTAGAGTGGTCCTGCACTTCCCTCGCGAAATTAGTCATTTTTGACATACTTTCAAACCTTTCATCGCCTTTATTTTATTTTTTGTTTTTAATTTTATTTATCTACTTATATTAAAAACTGAGTATATTTCTAACTATCTTTCTTTCTATCTATGTCACGCTTCTTTCTCCTGAACGCCAAAGAGCTGAAAGTCGAACCAGGTACCGATAGATAGGTAATTTTTCAGGTTTCATTAGTTTCAATGTATATAATTATACGATTTTAATTAGCGAAGATATCAATTAATAAGTAGTCAAATTTAAAGCGATTAAGCCCAATAAATGATTAAATATGAAATCCATTGTTGCAAAACGTGGTTGCTATGAAACATGAATAACAATGATAATGGAATTTTGAATGTAGGCTTAACTAAATCAAATACGAAACTCATAAGCGGGCCACTTACGTAGTATTTTTATCGCTAGCTACTTGTAATATTTTGAAACATTCATTTGTTGAAAAGCCATCTACTTATATTAAAAACTGAGTATCTATGTCTGCCTTTTTCCTTTGAGCGAGCTGAATTTACTGAAACTTTCCTCACCATCTTGAGGACGCGAAGTGCCTGTGCAGCATCTCAGTAATTTGAATGATTTTTTGATGCAGGAAAAAAGAAAAGGCGCGAAGGCGCCTTTTAGCGAGCCACCTAGGCGGGGAGTAGTTTCTTGAAATTTTCCTCACTATTTCAAGGCACGAAGTGCCCGTGCAACGCCCGACCACGTGTGTGGTATGTCTTAAAATCTTATGAACATTAAATTATATCAAATAATATAACATCAGAATGAGGTAAAAGTAAAGGAGGCTGGGACGTTATGCACCAACATGCCGCAGGAAGCTAATCTAGCTGCCCTGGCAGCTAGTTTATTTATATTTTGTGCTTAGAGTTTTCTTAAATTTTTAACAAAGGAGACAGTGAATAAAATCCTTTATATAGTTGAGACCTTATCATTGTTTTCTATTCTCCTTTTTTAACCCTTGACGCAACTAGAAAGGGGGTGATAAGTTTGAGATGTCTGTGTATAAGGGTATATGTGTCTATATTTCTATCACTTAAGCACCTAAACGAACGGACATATTTGATTTTGTTTTTGTTTTTTTTTTCTCAAAATAGAAAAGATTGAGGTTGTTCTTAGCTATGTCACATCTTCGTATGATATCAGTTAATATTTTCTTATATGTTTTTCGCGATTTTTGAGCGAAATTACACTTTAAAATTAAAAGAAATAATACCAAAGAAAAGGAGTTCATTTTTCTGCGTCTAATGAATGTGTATGTTATTTAGAACTTAAATTATAACGTTTTTAAGCAGATTTAAGCACGACTACGCCTTTATTCACGCGATCAGCAACCGATGTCATTGTTGGCCGACAAGGATAGAAAACTCAATGATTTAAAAGTTTTATTAGTTGCCACATTCTATTTTAAACAAATACAGTACTCGTAATTGATTGTAGTATAAGGTTTTTTTTTAAGGATTTTCAATTTTCCCTCATTATTCTGATTTTGCGATTTGCGAATTTTATTAGTAAGGATTACTCTGTATTTTTCGTGTTTCCCATGTCTCTTGAAAACAATTACATTTATTTAAACTTGAATTGTGTTTTGATCCATGAAGTTCATCTTAATATGAGTTTGGCAATCAGGGTCGGCAATTTTTTTAAATAATTTTAATTAATTTTACTATTTTAGGCATCATAACATAAATAATATTTAGGTTTAGGCTCTATCCATGTAAAGTAAATTTTTCGTATCTTATAGCATTTTTTCACGAAAATAGAATCAAGACCCACTACGATTTTTTTAACAGAGTAGTATTAATCTGCTCTAAGTTTATCTAAGTTTACAGTAACCTACAGTAACCTAGTACTAAGTAAATCTAAGTTTACAAATACTTTTGTGCTACGGATGTAGAGAAAATTACAACGTTAAGGATGCACAAAAAAGCAGCGATACTGCAAACACGTGTTTCGGCGTTACAAGGAACGCCTTTTTAACGCCGAAACACGTGTCTGCAGTATCCCTGCTAATTTGTGAATCCTTAACGTTGTAATTTTCTCTACAGTATTAATCATGTTATCTCAGAGCTGAAAAAAAAAATTCTTCATAAAGCATGAAAATTGCTCTGAAAAGCAAAGAGAGATGAAATGATAGCGAAGAAAACAAAAGATAGAATCTTTTGTTTTATGCTAAAATAGTTTAACTATTAAACAACAAACAACATATTATCCCGGAAACGAACACTTTGCTATGCATTTGAAGGAAGTATAGGCATTTAATGACTCTAGAAATACATTTTCTTAGCGCAAACAATGTAGAACGTAAAAATATTCTCCGGTTTTTATTGTTACTTAAGGAGCAATTTAAAAAATGCTTTTAAGGATAAATGTGGCATTTTATCTTATCCTTAACTTAAATAGTTTAACATATTAAATTAATAAACTTATTTTTTCATCAAAACAGATTAAATAAATGTCATTAAGTTTAGATGTGTTCTACTTTATATTCCTTGTCTTATATTACTATCATTATTTTCGTATTACTGCTCTGCGAAATCGTAAAAAATTAATTTATATACCCCCCCCCCCAAAGAAAAAAATATACATACTTTAAATGAAAATAAAAGCATTCATCTACATTTTTTAAAGTAGTTCCATGACTCAAGAAGTTTAATATTACTTTCCACTTATTTTTTACGCTAACGGGAAAATAGTTGCGTAATTAATAAAACTTTACTAATCATCAAATTTACTAGTCAAATCTCTGAATGAAAGAAAAATGTGAGATGTGTTTTGAATGTAAACCATTTGAAGCAGTAAAAGGTCAACATTGCCCTTCAACTTTGTAGGCCCGAACTGAGTTACCAACTGTAACTCAAATTGGTAGTGCAACTAGTGTGTCCTGTATATTGGCGTCAACTGGCTTAAATGCAAAAAAAAAGTGAATAACTAAAGTAGTAGAAAATAGTAAAATCTGAAGGAAAATATTGGAAAACATCACAGATTTGAAAAGGAAAAGGGGAAAAACAATTTTCATCAGAATATGCAATTCACATTCATCGTCGAAAAGACAAGACTTGATTTGCATTAAGAAAAAAAAAACAGACTGTTATATCTAGTAAGTCCTTAACATTTAAATAAGTATGTTAACTTTTAAAGCAAATATGTCGATATTTGAAAGTTAAAGGCTATTAGTAGCGATGAATCAGTGGTCCATTACAGATTCTAAAAGTGAACTCATCAGAAAAACTGAGCTTTTTATTTAAAGCATTCTGCATTGGTTTATTTGTGCATGATATGCAGATGAATTATCATCGAGCCATCTACTATAAAATGTGGTTGGAAAACCTAGTGGTTCTTAAGGTAATTGTGAAGACATTGAGATAAAACTAAAATCGTGTGAAAAGATTCCTGCAATAAATATTGAAGATGTTGAAGTGACTTCGCCTTAGGTTTCATTTGATGAACTTAATGTCGATCAACGATACAGTTACAAAGCATAGACTGTAATTTAAAGCAGATTTTTTTTTCAGTTTATCATGAACGAATCCTGGAAAAATAGGTGAAATTAGAGAGTTAAAATATGCAATTTAAGAGTTTGTGGGTAAAACCATGGCTACCTGCTATCCTTAAATGGCTAGCCAGACGCGGCGGAGATCAAAGGAAATTTCGTACAAGGCGAAGTTACCGTGGTCGCCGCTTGTGGCGCTGATCTCCTAGGATTGGTTTTCGTGTATTTCCATTCATGTTCCATTATAACAATCTAGATTTTGCTTTGCTTTTCAGTAAAAACCGCGTTATTTCTTTCAAGTGATTTTTCTGTTCATGCATTATTCATCGAAACACATCCCACGATACTCGATTGCACATTAATTTCATGTGTCCTTTTTTTTTTTTTTTTTTCTGAATGTTGTTTTAGGGTGTCTTTTGCAAAGTATTGACGAAAATCATTTTCATTTTTTTCGCAGGCACTTTTTTTTTGTATTTTAGTTTGCAATTTAATTCACAACTGGTACTGGTGCTATAAGAACGCTGGTGTGCTCATTGTCTCCACTTAAAAATAATCTGAATCTCTGAAAAGTTTAAATTCATTCATATATTCATTATATTATTTTATTTTATTAAACTTTTTTTTTTAATTTTTTCTTTATTTATTTTTTGAGATTCGTTAATTTTCTGTCAAATACAAAATTTTAATAGTAAAGCAATTTGAATTGATTGGGGGGGGGGGATGAATTACTTGGCTGAGCACATGCTAAGATCTGAATATCTGTCCTTCTTCTTTCTTTTATTTTTCCTTCGTTCTCGGGCTATTTTCGTGGCACAAGGTTTTTCATTGATTACACAGGCCAACAAAAAAAACCTTTTTGAAAACTTTTTTTAATTTTAATAGCTGATCTTGATAGATTTTTATGTGCTGAATCCAAATCTGCTTGTAGTTTTTATGTATCACCCTTAGTTTCCAAGCAAAATGTATTTTATTATATAGTTTAATACCCATTTACAGTATATAGGGAAATCAATGAAACACTGTAGAATCGTAAAAATGGTTTGTATTTACAGTAAAATACTTGGAATAGTAATTTTATGTGATGATACAAGGTTCACTTGTCAACTGGAATTGCTTTATATTTTCTTTCCCTTTTTTCCTTGAAGCTTCTTGTGTAGCTTTTCCTGCGATGAATAGCTTGCTGAACTTCCCGGTGAAGTGACCAACAGTAATCCCCCATCATGTTGTAGCATGTGTTTCAGCAGTGCTGCCAACATCATCTTTGTTCATTAGACCTATTTTTTCATGTTATCTTAACTATGAAAAAGCTGTTAAATTCTAAAAATGTTTCTTTATTTCATGAATGTAACTATAAAATGTGAATAAATGGTGGGTGATACAACTTTTTAAGCATCATATTTGGATTCAGCAACCTAAACAACATAAGAATAAGGTATTTTCATTAAAAAAGTTTTTTCATCGTTGGCCTGTGTTATTGCTTTCATTTTTGTATTGCATGATTATTTGAATATATTTCACCCTAAAAAAAAATAATAAATAAATAAAAAAAAAATAATAAAATTTTCCTAAACATATGAGTAATTAAAATACAGAAGCGCCGAAGAAAACGTATAAGTTCAATTAAAATGCAGTTAGATGCAGGCCCGTCCTTCCGAATTGGGGGACGGGGTCAATTAAAATACAGTTTTGTATTTTAATTGACCCCCTCCTCCGAATTTCGGGATTCCGAATTGGGGGAGGGGGGTCAGAGGGGGTCGATTAAAATACAATTTTGTATTTTAATTGACCCCCCTCCCCCGGATGGGAGGGAAATTCCGAAATGGGATGGGGGATCAGAGGGGGTCAATTAAAATACAGTTTTGTATTTTAATTACCTCCCTCCCCCGAATGGGGGGAAAATCCGAATTGGGGGAGGGGGGTCAATTAAAATATAGTTTTGTATTTTAATTGACCCCCTCCCCCGAATGGGGGATTCCGAATCGTGGGAGGGGGGTCAGAGGAAGGGTCAATTAAAATACAGTTTTGTATTGTAATTGACCCCCCTCCCTTGGATGGGAGGTAAATTCCGAATTGGGGGAGGGGGTCAGAGGGGGTCAATTAAAACACAGTTTTGTATTTTAATTGACCCCTCCCACGAATTGGGTGCGAAATTCCGAATTGGGGGAGGGGGGTCAGAGAGGGGTCACTTAAAATACAGTCCCCCTGCGGGGACTGTATTCGTGGTTCGTTCTGTATAATACAGCCCCTCCAGGGGGGACTGTATTTTAATTGACCCCCCTCCGCCAATTCGAAATTCCCCCCGTTCGGGGGAGGGGGGTCAATTAAAATACTGGGGGGGACTGTATTCGTGGTTCGTTCTGTAGAATACAGTCCCACCACGGGGGACTGTATTTCAATTGACCCCCCTCCCCAATTCGGAATTCCCCCCCGTTCGGGGGGGGGGCAATTAAAATACAGTTTTGTATTTTAATTGACCCTCCCCCCGAACTGGGGGGGAATTCCGAATTGGGGGAGGGGGTCAATTAAAATACAGTCCCCCCTGGGGGGACTGTATTTGTGGTTCGTTCTGGAAAATCCAGTTCGTGGTATCGTTCTATAAAATACAGTTTCCCCCAGGGGGGACTGTATTTTAATTGACCCCCCTCTGACTCCCCTCCCCCAATTCGGAATTCCCCCCTATTCGGGGGAGGGGGGTCAATTAAAATACAAAACTATTTTAATTGACCCCCTCTGACACCCCTCCCCCAATTCGAAATACCCCCCCCCATTCGGGGGAGGGGGGTTTTGAAATACAAAACTATTTTAATTGACCCCCATCTGACTCCCTACCCTAATTCGGAATTCCCCCCCCCACAATTCTGGGGAGGGGGGTCAATAAAAAATACAAAAATGTGTTTTAATTGACCCCTTTCTGACCCCCCTCTTTCAATTCCGAATTCCCCCCCATTCGGGGGAGGGGGGTCAATTAAAATACAAAACTGTATTTTAATTGACTCCCCTCTGACCCCCTCCCCCAATTCGGAATTTCCCTCCCATTGGGGTGAGGGGGGTTTTTGAAATACAAAACTGTATTTTAATTGACCCCCTCTGACCCCCTCCTCCGATTCCGAATTCCCCCTCATTCGGGGGAGGGGGTCAATTAAAATACAAAACTGTATTTTAATTGACCCCCCCTCTGATCCCCCTCCCCCAATTCGGAATTTCCCTCCCATCCGGGGGAGGGGGGTCAATTAAAATACAGAACTGTATTTTAATAGACCCCCCTCTGACCCCCTCCCTCAATTCGAAATTCCCCCCCCCCATTCGGGGAAGGGGGTTTTTGAAATACAAAACTGTATTTTGTTTGACCCCCTCTGACCCCCCTCCCCCAATTCCGAATTTCCCCCCCATTCGGGGAAGAGAGTCAATTAAAATACAAAACTGTATTTTAATTGACTCCCCTCTGTTCCCCCTCCCCAATTCGGAATTTCCCTCCCATCCGGGGGAGGGGGGTCAATTAAAATACAAACTGTATTTTAATTGACCCCCCTCTGACCCACTCCCCTAATTCGGAATTTCCCCCCCATCCGGGGGAGGGGGTCAATTAAAATACAAAACTGTATTTTAATTGACCTGCATTTTTACGTTTTCTTCGGCGCTTCTATAAATGTAATTTTGGAAGAATCAGCTTTCCTTTTTGCAACTCTAGTTAAACCGGAAGTGAGGAAAATGTAATCCTTTAAATAAATGATTATCTCTCGAATATATAAAGCTATCTTCTAAATCAGATGTAAACGTAATGTTTTACGTAAATGTAGTTTCGAAGACTGCATGTGTTATGACTTTTAAACAATCTTTAAATTGTTTCATGTGCTTTATAAATGTTTTAAACTGTGAACACATAACAACACTATGTATTTTGATGTTTGTTTTTTTTTTTTTTTTTCATCAAGACTGAAACAGTTTTACTCCTAGAAATCAAGTCTTTTACACGCATGTTATTACTATACCTTTCCCTTTAAAAAGTCTCACCGAACCCTAGGAGATCAGCGCCAAATGACTGATGTTGCAGAAAATGTAAGTTCTGCTTGTACGCTCTTTTTCGCCCGTCTGGCTAGCCGCTTAAGATCGCAGGTAGCCATGGTTAAACATTCGAAACGTAAGGTTTTATTTCTTTTATTTATTTATTTATTTTTTTTGTCAGACTCACAATAAGAGATTTTGATATGCCAGACAACTGAACTGAAACTTTTTAAAATCTCTTTCACTATCTATTACGTCAGTGGAAGTATAGATTTTTCAAAAATTGGGATTTTAACAATTCGGGAAGTTTGTAACGAAAGAACCATGCCTTTGAAAAACTTGTTCGATTTGGATTTAGTAGATATGTTACGCTTAAAAATTGTGCTACTGCTGTATCGTCTTCTGTTCTTCACATTTATTATTGCAAATTTTTTTACAGTCCTAAATGTTTACATTGCATTTGCCTTAATAAACTTAACCGTCGTTTATTCTATTTACTGCTTTTTTTCTGCAATGATGACAATAAAAGAAATCTTATAAAATAGTTTAAATATTTTGACGATTTTTTGATGATTTTTTGTCTTGTTAGCGGTGATGAATATTATTTAGTATTTTTCATTAACGTGTAATTAAAAATTTTAATGAAAAATTGAAAATTTAATTTTATTTACTTTACAGCAGAAATCATTTATTTGAAAATTCTGAAGAAGCGGAATGAAAAAAATAAATACACAGCCTCGCAGTAAAAAAAGAGTAACGCAAAAAGGAAAATGGACTTTTGAAGATATGTGTGCGATTTAAATTTGCTGAAAGAATTTACAAAAAAAAAGACAAAAAAAAAAATTATCAAAAGCACTTTTTTGCCATAACTTCTTTTTAAACTTATTTTACCTACATTAGTTATCTCAATTAATTTTAATTGTTTTTTTTTTAAGATGATAGTAATTTCGAAATGTCAACCGAAATTGCTCGAAAGAATTTTTAATGTTAAAATGCTAATTTCAGCAAAAAGTAGAGATAAATGCAAAGGAAAAATATATGAAATTGAAAACAGTTCCCATTCACGTCAAATATTTTGAACCTTTATTTTATTTCTTTTTACGCGTTAAAGTAATGTTCTAAATATTTAATTAATTCTTAGTTTCTATATATTTTGCATTTTATATCATTTGGAACAACACGGTGATAACTGAATTATTATTAATAATAAAGGCGTTGAATTTTTTGCTTTTATTTGACTTAGTAGCTAATAAAATGATTCAGTACGCTAAGGGTTTTATTTCCTGTTTCTCTGTTAATTTTCTTTAAACAAATGTGTTACTTGGTAAACAACTAAAAAAATACCTTTAAATAATTATTAGTTTTCGAGTGCAAGTTCTTTTTTTTTTCCTTCTTTCTTTTTAAAGTAAAATTCTTTTTGATAACTTTTTATATTAAAAGTACATTTCTGAACCCATTATTTTTTCATTCTACATTTTTATTTCAAAAAAAAAAAAAAACATTACATTAAAGTATATTTCTTTTGCTTCTAATACAGTTTAAAGTTGAATTTTTGAATTTATTTATTTCTTCATCGCAAAAAAAAAAAAAATAAATAAATAGGAAAACAAAGCAGTTCAGAAGAAAAAAAGGAATTAATAAT